>PVJS01000554.1:0-124807 GCA_004027185.1 Glis glis | reverse complement strand
AGGGCCGGGGGTGTAGCGCGGAGGTTGAACGCCCCTGCGTTCAATCCCCGGTACCGCAAAAAAAAAAAAAAAAATATGACGACTAAATGTCAGTCACTGATTTTAGAGAGCATGAATAGAGAATATCATCCCTTGACAGGTGGGAACCCTGAAGTAAAATTGGTTTAAATTAGTTAGTTGCTCAAGGTCACTGAGCTGGCGATTAGCATTCCACTTACAAACCCTTCCTAGCTCCTGAGTCTGTGCCCCAAGCACTACACGATAAATACAATTCAAAAGGAAGCATACATGTGACGTGGCCTTGATGGTGTGCCTGACTCAATTTGCACAGGTTTGCTGTGAAATATTGTCCTATAATGTCTTTGTGCCTTCAAAAGCACAGGTTTGGCTTGGGTCCTATGTGCTCTGTTGAAAACATTTCCAGAGACATGGATTCTTGTGAAGAGTACGGGGCTGAGCTTTGATAGAACACTGGTTAAAATCAGTGTGCTGCGTCTTTGTGCTAAGGTTTGAGTCATTTCTGGGTGAAGAGACTGTGGAGATGAGCTGTGTCTTCCTCGGTGTGTCAGGTTAGGAGGCTGTGGGAGTGTCCTGTTACGGGTGACAATTACTTTGATGATTTGGTTGAAGAGGGGTGCCTTGCCTTTCTCCTCTGCAGAGTGACCATTTTTTCCCCTTGTGCAAGCAACAAGTAGTCTTTGTGGCAATACCATAACACTGAGTATCCATCCTCTTTCCTAGTCCAACTTCCATCAGTGGCCAATTTTCTTTGATTCATCATACCTGAGCAATCAGTACCATGATGGTTGGGCAGCGATGATCTCCCACCTTTCTTGTACATTTAAGGGTATATATTGGCCTTCTGATGTAGAAAGGTGTTTTTCCTCCTCTACTTAGCCATCAATCTATCTATGTCTGTGTGTGTGTGTGTGTGTGTGCGTGTGTGTGTGTGTGTGTTTCTAGGGATTAAACCCAGGGGCATTCTACCTCCAAGCCACACCCCAGTCATATAAGTTTCAGAGGGCCATCCTCCTGTCTTAGCCTCTCAAGTACTGGGATTACAGGTGTAATCACCTGACTTACATATTTTTTTTCAACACTATGGGCTTGTGATTCAAACATGTTTTGATACAGACTCCTTTGAGATAAGAATATCAATGGAACACCTCACTAGTAAAGAAACACACACACATATACTAGTTAAAATACACATATTTCCTGGGTATTGATGGATCTTTGAAGTCCATTCATGACACAAGCTCTAAGATAGCTATGAACTTGGTATACAGTCCCTCTGGCTCTAAAAGTACAATGATACTTCTGTGCCTGTTGAAATGATTTGAAAGGAAGCAGATGGCTGGCCTATAAAAATGAATATGACAGGTGGATTCATACCTCCCCAATTAGAAAATGGTTTCTTAGAAAGCAGGCTATTTTGGCTTCTTTTATGAACATCGCTGCACAAGTGCTTTCAACCACAAACATGAATGCTGTACGTTACCTTTAACACTCAGAAAGCTAAAGAAGCCTTCTCTTGGCTCCTCTTTCAACCTTTGTGTCCCTGTGGCTTAGAGAATGGCGTGGCATACACAGGCCATGTTAATTCCATCAGGCTCACAGTATAGATCAGCATGGTTCAAGACTCAACACTCATTTCTTCCTTAGGCTGTTTACTGGAGAGGGTGGCAGGAAGAGAGCTTCCAAGAGTGACATCCACACTTGTTCTACTTTAGTTGAAAGGAGGGGAAATAGGGTCAATGCTAGAACTAATTCATTTGTATTCCAGGCACTGGAAACAGAGAGACCTAAGTTCCAGCCCCAGCTCTGCCACACACACAGGGCTGCTGTCTTCTTTGACAGTCCTAAGTCTTAATCTGCTCACACAGGTAGTGGGGACCACAGTCACATCACTGCATAGGGCGGCAGCATGGAGCTTCCTAGGACCTCAGGGATCCATGCCCGGGTCTCCTGGTGGTATGCTGTGTCTTGCAGCTCAGTCAGAGCCCTGTTCATTCTGGGCTTCCCGCCCATGTCCCCTTTCACTGCCAGTTCCCTCTGGACTCATATCAGATGAGCCAAGTTCTGAGCCTCATCTGAGGGGCCCAGCCCTTCAAGTTCAACTCTTCTAAGCTTGGCAGAGTATAAATAGCTAATAAGAGAAAAAAAAACTAAATCTTTGCCCACCTTGGGGGTTAAAAGCTACTTCTGTTCCTGCTTTTCCTGTCTGGTCCAGAGCTATGCAGGTGGTCAGCCTAGAGAAATTCCCAGGGACAGGAGCCTTACAGTGTGAAGGGAGAAGACCTAGGGCTGCAACAATCAACTGCATGGAGCCTGCTGTTGCATGAGTGCTCCACTTCATTCATTCATCAATTTGCTCCTCCCTCCCTCCCTCATTCCTTCCTTCTTTCCCTCCCTTCCACCACCAAACCTTCACTCAGAGACACTCTATGCAGGTAACTATATGAAGTACCAGCCTTGACTTCTTATATTAAGGAAAAATATAAATTATAACTATATGAGTAAGTCAGATGTGGTGGCATACACCTGCAATCCCAGTATTTGGAAGACCGAGGCAGGAGGATTGCAGGTTTGAGGCCAACCTCACAACTTAGCAAGACCCTGTTTTAAAATAAATAAATAAAAGGGCTAAGGGTGTAGCTTGAAAGTAGAGGTAGAATGCCTCTGGGTTCAATCCCTGGTATGCACACACACACACACACACACACACACACACACACACAATCTTTGAGGAAAATCAAGTATTTTTGTGCTATTTAAAGCTTTATCAATGTCAAGAAAGTTACTAGAATATATTTCTAGAAAGGCCATGGTCCACATTAGTATGTATCATTTGGAACAGTTATTCCTACTCAACTAATCCTCATTTTTTTGCCAGCAAAGATTATTTTGGATAATCATCTTATTATCTTTATTACTATAATGTCCTTATTATTTTAGGATAAGAGGCAGATATATTCCTGTCACTGTCAAAAATTCTCTACTTCTCAGACAAAGCAAAATGAAAAAAGAAATGGAAAGACTGGAGACGAAGATGGGTTTGCATGAGCACGGATATGCCTTTAAAATGGATGGTTATTCCAGGACATTGAGGTCTCTTCCAGGTGTCTAAGCACACAGGCAAAGCCTTAATTAAAGGTGTCATTGCCCTAAGCCTCCTCACAGCATAGAACTGGGAAGAACAATTCAAAATTCATTCTCTACTCAGTAATAGTTGGTTAAATTTTTCCAAATCATTCAAACTTTGATTTTTTTGTTGTTGTCATTTTTATATTTTTTAATTTATTTTATATTTTTTAATTTTGAGGTACTGGGGATTGAACCCAGGGGCATTCTACCTCTGAGCTACACCCCCAGCCCTATTTTTATTCTTTATTTTGAAACGGGGTCTCACTAAGCTGCGGAGGGCCTCACTAAGTAGCTGAGGCTGGCCGCAAACACGGATCCTCCTGTCTCAGCCTCCCAAGTACTGGGATTACAAGCGTGTGCCACCACGCCTGGCTGCTGTCATTTTTAAATGCTAGAAGAAATGTCTGAAGAAATTCTGAATTGTAGCTCAGGTTGCATTCTCTGAGGATGGATGAGCTTGACTCTGGTGGAAGGAAGGCGCCTGCCTTGGAAGGAGCAGAGGTGGGGTGAGGGGAGGGGATGGAGGAGGAGGAAGGGTCATGAAAGCATTCCTGAGGTGGAGTTAACTTTTAGATCTGTAACTTGCTAATATTAAGGTGTTGAAATGGGAATAGAAGTTCTTCTGCTTGTCCCCATAGGCTGGGAGTGAAAATTAAATGAGATAATGCAGAATGTTTACGTAACCTTTATTGTGATGGGCAATCTAATATCTTTTAGGGAAAGTATCTAAACTCAGGAGAGAAAGCATATGATCACCATATGGTTTGTAAAGAATCATGCACCAGGTTCTCTGCAAATTCTTCCTTAATGAGTTTCTTCTTTTGGAAAACATGCTGTATTGAAATTGTTTTCTGGAGACAGTTGAGTGAAACCTGCATTTGTACACTAGTTCACAGATCAGTAAGCATTGGTTGGGTTCTGACTATGTGTCAAATCCCAGACTGGGCTCTGGGTATTCAGGAAAGACAGGCAAAGCCCCTGAATGTGGTGGGAGTGACATATTGTAAGGACCAGGTATAAGGTGGCTTGACTGGTCAACGTGGGGCAAGAGTGGGACACCAGGAAGATTCCCTGAGAAAGTCACTCTGGTACTCTACTGAGAATAGACTTGCTAGAAGAGGAACAGTGAGGGTGGATGGGAATGGGGTGGGTTTAGCTAAGGTTCCAGTTAGTAAAAGCAAAGTGTGCTTGACCAAGGCGGGCTTATCATTTCCCCAGCTCAACAAAACTTCAGAGTCTTCCTAACTCCAGACCCCTGACCTTTTTCTTTTTTTAGCATTAACTTCAAAATTCTTGCCACTGTGAATTTTTTCTCTAACCCTTTGAAATATAATCCTTCTCCCAGCCTCTCACCAGTTTTACAACCCAGGAAATGTCTTTCTCAAGGACTAAGGAACCATGCCTCTAAAATACAATCATCAGGAAGATGACTGGCCTCAACTCCCAGTATCTGGAAGGTCAGGAGCCTAACCTCTGGCAAGCATCAATTAGCAAATGCAGGAGGTCTAATCACATGAATCAGCCTCCCCCCTAACATCCTACAGTACTTTTCCACTAGCTCACCCCAGTGCCTGAAAACTCTCTTGCCTTTTGCTTCAGTGATGTTTGGTCCAAGCTCTTGCTCCTGTTGCAGGAGTCTTCAACAAAGTTCTCGCCCATTTAACCTGCCCATTGTAGTTCTTCTCGGATAATACCTATGGCATTTGCCTACCATCCCAGTCATCCCAAGAGGGACATTCTGAATGGAAGACATCTCCTCTGCAAACCATCCATTCTTCCAAGTCAGAAAAAGCAATGGCCCGTTAGTGCCTTGGGCCCTTGCTGGTTGCAGTGGATCCTCTACACTCGCAGGTGAAGCAGCAGTCAATTCAAACAATCTCCAAGTGAAACTGTTCAAAAATATTGCAACTGTGCTGAACAAGTACAGACTTTTTTACTTGCTGTTATTCCATGAACAATAGAGTCGAACAACAACTTACATAGTGTTTACAGTATGTTAGGAATTATAAGTAATGTAGAGATCGAGTATACAGGAGGATATGTGTAGTTTCTATGCAAACTCCACATTGTTTTATTTTAGGGACGTAAGCGTCTTTGGATTTTGTTGTCTGTGAGGGGTCCTAGCACCAATGCCCCTCTGATACCCAGGGAGGATGGTATATTGTCCTCAGTCTGAGAGGTACTATGGGTCCCAGGAGGGAGGGGAGAGAGGAACCCCCACACCTGCTCTGTGGGGCTGAGCTAGCCCCTCCCATTCACCTTTATCAGCAATAGCAGAAATCACACCACTTTCACAGAAAGTACACCACTTCCCACAAGCAGAGAGGCAGCTGCTGAGCCGTCCCTGGGCTGGATGTCATGAATATTTCATTTTGGTATAACATCATTACAATCATGTAAGGATTAAAAAATAGTAAAATAAATAAAAGTTTAAAACAAGGAGGAGAAATTGAACTCAGGTGTGATATTAACCAGCCCCTGAGCTTTAGGCCGCTCAAAATCTAGTTGCTGTCTACAAATAATCTTTTCCTCAAGGGGTGCCTTTGAGATTAACTCAGAATCTCTTAATTAATTAAGCTCTTGGTCAAAAAATGGAAAATAGGTAGGAGTCATGGAGTCACATTTTTACACCAAATATTCCTATTTTAAGGAAGTCTTAAAAAATCTAGGAGTAAAGCCAGGTGTGGCGTCATATGCCTGTACTTGGGAGGCTGAGACAGAAGGATCACAGGTTCACAGCCAGCCTCAGCAACTTAGCGAGGCCCTCCACAATTTAGTGAGACAAAAAATTATAGAAAAGGGCTGGGAGTATAGCTTGGAGGTAGATTACCTCTGGATTCAATCCCCAGTACCAAAAATAAATAAATAAATAAATAAATAAATAAATAAATAAATAAATCTAGGAGTAATATCAAGAAAATAAAAAGAAATAAAATGGAAAATATCCTGTTAAGAAGTGGAGTTTGGGAATTTACTAGAACTTACTTAGAAACTATATTTAGAAACATACTGAGGAATTTTTATCAACTCTATCTGTAACTCAGACATCTTCTATGGCTTGACCCACATAAGTTTTATCTTACCAAACAACGTGGTAATTCAAATCACTAAATAGAATGGTAACATTGGAAATTTCTAAAATTGTCAATATGTGTATATTAACCTAATGTATATATCTAAACATTTCTGCTGGACATAAATTTAGTGAGATCTCACAGAAATTCGTATTCAGTATTACCTTTAATGGTGCTAATAGAATATCAATTTAACTTGTGCATGGAAGATACTAATACTAAATGAGATAATGGTAGAAAATTTTGTTGACATCATCCCATCTTTTTAAAAATTTCACCCAGAAATAGTCAAAGAGAATGACTATCAAATCAAAATATTCACTGTTCTCTTCCATCAAGAAGATATCAGCAAGCCGGGAGTAGTGGCGCACGCTTGTAATCCTAGTACTTTGGGAGGTGGAGACCAGAGGATCCGGGTTTGCGGCCAGCCTCAGCTCTTTCTCTCTCTCTCTCTGTCTCTTTCTCTCTCCTTAGTGAGGCCCTCTGCAACTTCGTGAGACCCAGTTTCAAAATAAAGTATAAAAAATAGGGCCGGGGGTGTAGCTCAGAGGTAGAACGCCCCTGCGTTCAATCCCCAGTAGCGAAAAAAAAAAGAAGATATCAGCAAAAAGCAGCAAGCTTGTACAGAAAGAAGGGCTGGGTGTGCTTCAATGTACACAGTGGCTTCGTTTGTAAAATGTAGCTATTAAATTCCCCATCTCGGCTGCATTTTATGAGATCAATTACATGTGCATATAAAGTATTAAGAACACTGCCAGGTGCATAGTCAATGTTCAGTAAAGGTTAGCAATCAGCCAGTGTGGTGGTGCACACCTGCAATCCCAGTATTTGGGAGGCTGAGACAGGAGAATCTCAGGTTCGCAGCCAGCCTCAGCAACTTAATGAGACCCTGTTTCTAAATTTAAAAAAAATTAAAAATAAGGATGGGGTGTATATATCAGGGGAAAAGGGAGGTTCATTGCTACCTGAAGAAGAATGAATTACATAGACTAGGATGGTCTTCATGGTCCCATAGGTTGAACTAAACACCAGCTAGGTCTCTTCCTGAGTCTCGGCCACCGGTCTTTCTTTGCTCAGAGCACTTACCTTATAAAACTGGTAATTGTAAATTCCTTCTCTGCCCCTTCAATGAGTACATCTTTTTCTGCCCTTTCACCAGGTTTATAATCCAGTTCTGTCTTTCTCTGGGACCTGGGTGCCACCTCATTTGTTGGCGATACTAGGGATTGAACCTATTTTTTTTATTTGGAAACAGGGTCTTGCTAATTGGCTAAGGCTGGACTTGAACTTGCGATCCTCTGATCTCAGCCTTTCAAGTACTTGGGTTATAGGTGTGTGCCACCATTCCTGGCTAACCCCTTCTGAAATATAATCATCTGGGGAGATAGCATCACCCTCATCATCCAGTCTGTGGAAGGACAGAAGTCCAACTCTGACAAGCACAATTAGCAAACACAGATGGCCTATGTCCATTGGCCAACCTAGTCCCTAATTCCCTGAGTACTTTTCTACTAGCCCACCCCAGAACTTAAAACTCTCCTTTTGTTTCTATGAGTTCAACTCAAGCTTTCTCTCCCCATAACATAGTCTTGAATAAAGTCTTGCTTATCTATTTAATGGGTCCAGGGTAATTTTTGTAAGACAAACACAGAGAAGTGAGGACAAAGGATGAAAGAGAGTTAATATAAAGATGGAGGAACGGTGGTCTCAGGGGCTGTTCAGAGGCTGCCCTGTATTCTGGCCCTGTGTTCCAGGGTCTGAACTCTCCAAGCTGTTGGGATACATGTTGTTCAGCTGTATCTGTCTTGCTGAGATACAGCCCTATAGGAAGAGAATAAATCCCTCATGCTGGGATGCTCACCATAAACAAACACCCTGAAATGCATAGCCACACCCTCCCAGGACATGGTTCAGAGGAGTAGAGAAGAAATCTTTCCTAAGGAAGGCAGTAGGCACTGACTTTGAGGAAAAGGCTTTCACTTTTCCACATTAATGGGTAGAAGCCATTGTGGTCTGTAGCCAGTCGAGGAGCCTCAGTGGATTTCAGAGCAGTCTTCAGAAGAGAGACCTGGAGTCGAGAGAAGCATGTCACAGGGAAGGAATCATGAGTTGGTCTCATCAGTCAGCTCTGTGTGCACCTTGGGGTCCCTTGACAAAGGAGCTAAACAATTCCATCTCATCTTATTTCTTCTGCGCACCGCTCTGGTACTTAACAGCATTGACTTAGTTATCTGCTGCCAGCTGGCTAATTGGCCTGCTCTTTCACGTCACCCCAGATTGCAAGTCACTGATGCTTCGCAGTGGGGCTTTACCTGACTAGACATAAGAAGGTCACCCACTAGCATTAGTGTTCCTGACGATGTTGTGTGTGACTGTGTGGCCAGAACTGAGTTGCTCTGACAGGCTTCCTCGAGGAACTCACGCTCCATGGGACAATTACAGCCATCATCCCTTGCCGGCTGCATCTGCTCATTGGTATGCACCAGTGGTTGCAAAGCCATGTGCTCTTCTATCAGTGTGTTGGTATGTGGAAGATCAGCCCATGCACTTGGAAACATACCATGAAGTAAGGCTGGGCTGGTATTCAGGTGACTTTTCCTTTTCAGCAACCGGTTGCACCTTCCCCTTTCAAATGGGACATGGAAGGAAAAATATTGCAATAATTTTCAGCTCAATTTTCTTTTCTCAGCTTTAGCCTTTAATGCTGTGGATCATCCAGCTCTTCTTTTCCTCTTTATGACTACCTGCAAAATGACTTTCAACATTTGCAAACTACACATCAAAGGTCATCCCCAGTCATTTCCCAAATTGTATGGGTCCTTGGGATGGAAGAAAAGTTTCTTGTGCTGAAAGGGTGTCCCCAGGCCCCAGCAGAGCAGTAATTCACAGTGCCCTTAACTGTCTCCCTGGGTTGCAAGTCCGCTAAGGTAACTGACCTAGATACTAAAGCCTGATGTGAAAAGTAGTCTTACACCAGTTAGTCAAAGGCTTCATGTACATACCCTGGACTATAGCATTAAGTATGTCATCATTTAATGTTCATTCCTGTGAGTGGAAAATAAACTCAAGGGATCAGACAGTCAAATCTCCTGCATGCAAACAGATGCACATTTTAACTATTCAGGAGTAGAAGGATTTGTTTGTCCAGTCTCTCCCCACCCCTTCCTTCCCCCATGATCTGCAGGATACCCTAAGTAAGTCTTTCTAGCATTTTACTCAACCTAAATGTTCTTCCATAAGTCTAATCCATAATTCTTCTATTTTAATATAAACATCATTTGGAATTGTTCTTGTTGCTAAATAACTAAGACATCTGCCATAGTTTTCTTAGCCTGTCACGACAAAAATAAAAAAAACAAAAACAAAAATGAAATGGCTGATGCAATTCTAACTGTTCTGGAGTCTGGAAGCCTGAGGTCAGGTGCCAGCAGGATGAGTGGTCATTTGGCTTTTGTACTTTGCAAGTTCACAGAGATGGGGGATCAAGCTCTCTGGTCTCTATGTACAAAGGCATTAATCCTATCAGACCTGGCCCTACCCTCATGGCCTCATCTAACCCTAATTGTCTCCTAAAGGTCCCATGTCCAAATACCATCACATTGGGGATTAGGACTTCACATATGAATAACAGTGGGACATATGCAGTTCATAACATCATTTTATCTTATATTTTTCCCTTTGGGTTTAATAATTCTGAAATTCTAAATATTTCAGAAGTCTTACTTTATATACTTTTAAAACAATCATTAATGGCTCTCTTCCTTTGTAAACATGTGATGCTACAAAGCTATGAATTGTAAACACTATGTATTGTGGTGTCTACCATCAGAGACAAAAATAAATTTGGATGCATATTTAATTGCTTACATTGAAGTAAACCCCAGATGAATGTAAGAAGAAAATTTTAAAAACTTTAGAAAATACTAAAAGAGACTATGGAAATTTACTAAACTCAGAGTAGGGGAGGCTTCTTAAGCATAATCAAAAATTCCAATAATATGGACAAATATTAGACTTCATGGAAAAAATTAAAATGCACTGAATGGCAAAAATAAATAAGAGCAAACAACTTTTAAACACAAAATAATAAACTGTCATTATGACACATAGAATAGAAAAAGGGCTAATATTTTTCAAACATAAAGTTTGTTTACAAATAAGTAAAACATAAAAACAACCCAACAGAAAAATGGACAAAACATATGAAGAAATGTTTTTAAACATACGAAAAGAAACTCAGCATCATTTATTTTAAAAAAATACAGTAAAAACTAAAGGAGACATTCTCAATTGTTAGATCGTCAAAATATTCTTAAAGTTTTATAAATAGTGACAAAAGTGTGGAGAAATTCATTCTTAAATGATTGTAGTAGGAGCATTCTTCAACATCACTTCTTTGAAGAATACTATGCAATATTATCAAAATTTAGAAAGTACATATGCTTTGATTTGTGACTCTCTCATGAAGGGCTATCCTGGAGATGGACTTACACTTACAGGAAAGGACACCTGCCCAGGGACACACAGTGGAGCTTTGTTCCACTCAGCACTCTCACTACCATAATCTAATGACCTGACCACACAACTTAGAGGAAAGAAGATTTATTTTCCTACGATTTCAGGATCACAGATCTCAGGGCATGGCGGCAGGAGGGGGAGAAATGGAGATCAAATGGGCTGTGCTCCTCACATCATGGAGGCTGGAAGCAAGAGAGAGCAGGGGAAGGAGGAATCATTTATATAATCCCCAAAGCTGACCCCCAGGTGCCCACCTCCAGCTACACCCTACTGATTGGCCTGGGTCACCAATCAGATAAATCCATTATAATGGATTTTTCCACTGCTGGGATTACAACCTTCACGACTCAATTACATCAGCTTCAAACATTAATAAATGAGCTCTTTAGGGGACATTTTCTATCTCACTATAACAAGCATTGTTTGAAATGGCAAGAGAATGACAAGGGCCTCATGTCCATCAGTGCCTACTGGCTAAGCAGATTGTCTTTATTCAGTGAAATACTGTGTAACTTCATAAGGAATGAGGGAGGTTTGCTGTTTGTTTCAGTCAACACTCTCACCATTGTGATCTAAACCCCTGACACACAACACTTAGAAAAAAGATTGATCTGCCTATGTATTTGGAGATTTCAGTCCATATATATAGTCCATGTGCACTGGCTGCCAAGTAGGAGCCGAGGCTACAGGTCCTTAAGGAATGATGGTGGGGAGCAGAGAGAGTGAAGGGAAAGTCAAGGGACAGATATAGTCCCCCAGGCCACACCCACAGTGACACACTTCCAGCCATGCCCCGCCTTCAGAGGCCACACCCCCAGCACTTACCTCCAGCCATGGATGCCTTTGAAGCATGATGTCCCAGGGGCATTTTACTTTCAAGGCCTAGCACTATTTTAAATGTTTCACTGTGTATTGATAAGTTTTGCTGTACTTAACCATCATATGCATGCATCCCATTAAAATGACTGCAACAGTAGCAGCCCTGGAGATATGTGTGTGGGGGGGAATTTGCCATCTAACAAAGTAACCAGCAGAAACATCATGTACCTGTCACTTCCAATTAAGAACATCTCAGAAGTATGAATATCATTGTCCTTCACTAGCACTTGCCTATTTCTCATTAGTCCACTGGATGACCCCTCATGTGTTGTCGAATGGATTGTAAATATGCTCTCATTATTGTTGAGGGCCTATTATGTGTCCTTTATTCTGTGTCATCCACAAAAACCTACATTTGCTGAATACCCACTAAGTGCCCAGCTTTTGTTAAATACATAATGCTAGCTTTAACATAAAAAAGTGGGGGACTTCTAATAGTCCATTGGCAGTGCTTCCTCAATTTGAACAAAAAGTTCTTCAATAAATTAGGCAATAAATTGCACTTCCTTGGGGAAATAATTTTGTACATCTCTGCTTCCAAATCTGGAAATAATAATGTAGAAATAATTTAATACATAAAGTAATAATTTTAAGAATATTGTAATTGTTATCTCAATAATTCAAATAATTTATCTAATATAATCATAATTTTGAAGAGTTTCAAGTCGTGAAACAGCACCACAGAGTACTGAATGTTGCTCCAGGGTGATTAGTTGCTCAAATTCTTTTTGTAAGGTATAGATGGACTTTTCGTGTTGCTACTTTTTCTTTTCATTTTTTCTTCTCTTTCTTTCTCTGGAAAAAGCAGCTAAGCACAACTAGGTCAAGATGGTTAAGAAGAAAATCATTTTTTGCCACTTAGCCAGAAAATTTGTTGAAAGTGAATTCTCTGCTGTCAAAAAAAAAGCTGTGTAATACTGCAATTTTTTTGAAGTATATGGTATTTATTCTTTATTCCTTGGAACAAAATCCAGGTGAGGGCAAGTCCCCACTGCCCTTTATGTTACATTGTTCTTTTTAACTCATCTGCTTTTAGTCACTTTATCGATGTGAAAACGTCTAAGTGTGGATTATATTAATGTGGATCCCTATTGATTTAGAGTGACTCTAAATTATTTATCAGAAAGGTAATTCATCAAAAAAGATTTCATCAATATTTATTGTAAACTGCATAATTGTCCCATTTTTTCATAAAAGAGTTACATGTCTAAAAAGAATTGAGAAAAGAAACATATTTTAAAAACTGATGAAATTCTCAACCTGGAAGATTCCAGATCATATAGCTCTGTGGCTGTGCCCTTGGAGACGTGAACATCTAGATACATTTTTTTCAATAAAAAATGTAATTAGGAAACATCACAAAATCATTATGTATTTGAGCTGACTGGAAGCAATTCTTTGTTCATTTTCTCTCTTGCACTCTGGGATATTAACCTTCAGAATATTTCCCAGCAGACCAAAGTCATTACTTTCATAGAAAAGGCCAATTCAGACTAGCCATATAGCTTTGTTCTATATTTATCACCCAGCAAATGCAGCTTTGGGTAGAGCTGGGAGGTTAAAGTTCAAGCAAGCTCTGTCAAGTCTCCTTAGGTGCAAACAAACCACCCAGCACAGTGCTGTTGTGAGGAGTGGAACCAAATCCCAGGTGTCCCACCTGGCACCTTGTTGTCCAAAAACCCTGAACAGGTATGACAAGGAAGAGAATGTCAACAGAGGTGGAGTGCATGCTATTAGAAGACCATGATGCTTTCAGGAAATTCAAGACAACTAGAAAAGACAGAGCTTTACACAGAGAACTCACAGAGCTGGGGTAGTGGAGGAGAGAGCAAGATCAAGGTGTATTGAGATCTCTGGATTCTGGGACCTTAGACTGTTGGATAGGCCAATGGTATCAATTTCAGATTTCTCAAATACACTGGAAGAGCCGGGCGTGGTGGTGCACGCTTGTAATCCCAGTACTTTGGGAGGCGGAGACCGGAGGATCCGGGTTCGCGCCCAGCCTCAGCTCTCTCTCTCTCTCTCTCTCTCTCTCTCTCTCTCTCTTTCTCCTTAGTGAGGCCCTCCACAACTTCGTGAGACCCGGTTTCAAAGTAAAGTATAAAAAATAGGGCCGGGGGCGTAGCGCGGAGGTATAACACCCCTGTGTTCAATCCCCGGTACCACAAAAAATAGAATAAAATAAAATACACTGGAAGGCAGTACAGGACTCCAAACGATAGTAAATGCATTAAGAACAATTGCAACAAATCCTTCCTACAGTACAAAACTGTCTCGTCACCATCAGTCACATTCATACTGATATGAACATGGGAATATTCATCATCGTTGCCAACAGTAAACGGGTCCAGTAATGGCCCTGATGTTTGGTCTTGTATTTTGAATTCTCCAGTGTTCCAAGAAGTGCATGACCCACACATACCTCAGCCAGCCATGTTCAAGATTCTGTGGGCAGTATCTCCTTGCAGGTGTGCTAGGAGTCTAAACACCAGACCTACTCACCTTTAGGGCCATCTTGCTCTAACTAGAGGGTATGCTTCAGTACTTATGCATAACTGTTCCTGGCTACTGATTCTCTGCTCAGTTTACACTGCCTTCCTACAGCTCCCAGCCTACAGGTTCCATGCTGGACAAAACCATTTCACACACAGTGACTACCAGAGGCCACAGGCCAGAGCCCTGCCTACAGACTGTAGAGGAGCAAATGCTGGCGAGGCCACAGGTGATTCTCCCTCATTGCCTCATTACGTAACTATAGTTAACAGGACTCAGAGTTTAATGAAGACTAGGGTTTATGGGAAGGGATTTATAACATGGGAAGAGGAAACTGTAAATTATGGGCCTCAAATGATTGTTCCCTTAATTCGATTAAAAAGTCCAAATAGAAGTTGAATTTTACCTGGGGGCCCTCTACCTGGCTTTGTCTCAGGCTTTGCCCACTGCTGTGGCATCTGCCTCCACCAGAGCACATTTCCCATCAACCTGCATGAACTGCATAACCTTACCCACCAGATGAGCCAAGAACACGAAGATTCTTCATACAACCTCTCCCCATGCGGTCAGTTCAATGATGTCCCTCAAAGTGACATATCCAAGTCTTACAACACAAGCAGAGACTGGAGCCATGCTGCTACAAGACAGGGAAAGCCAGGGTCTCTAGAAACTGGAAGAGAGAAGAACGATTTTTCTACAGAACCTCGAGAGGAAGCTCAGCCCTGCCGGCACCTTTAATTTAAATTTCTGTGAACTGTGAGAAAATAAATATCAGGCTTAAGGCACTGACTTTATGACAATTTGATGTGGCATGCCTTGAAAACAAATATCCCAAACCAAGGCAAGTTAACACCAAGTGGGGGTAGAGGTGGGAAGAACTAGGGGAAAGGAGGAGAAAGGCTATTATGGAGACAATGGAGGAAAGGCCGTGTGTTATGGTGTAGATAGATCTGAAGTATCCCCCAAAGTTCGTGGGTTGAAGTCTAGTCTCCAATGCAGCAAAATTCAGAGGTGGGGCATGACCTTGAGGACTGTGTCTTTCTCTGGCTTCTTCTCTCTCTCTCTTTCTCTTTCTCTCTCTCTCTCTCTCTCTCTCTCTCTCTCTCCCTCCCCTCCTGGCTCCCCTGAGTAGCCTTCCTCCACAGGTCCTGCCACCATGATATTTCTGCCTTGGAGCCATCCAACCATGAACTGAACCTCTGAAATCATGAACTGAATAAACCTTTCCTGATCTAGGTTGTTCTTATCAGGTATTTCAGTGATAGCAACACAAAAGCTAGCTAATACACCATATAATCGTACATTAAATCATGTACAAGTACTTGAGTGCCTAGCATGCAACATCATTCTTTATAGATATTGGGCCAGATTGAAGTTGACTGAATCAAAGACCTCTCACATCTCCCAAAGCCAAGAACAAATTTTTAAAGATGGAACAGTACGGGTCTGTATTCAAGAATACGGACCTAAATGTAGCATGATACTCTCATACTCCTCTCCAGAATGGGAATTTTGCCTCATGATATTATACAAAGCAGAGCCTTCCCTGATCTCCCTCCGCTCAGACCACCCTCTGGCCTCAGATTCACCCCGGCGCCTGTCTGCCTGCCTCATAAAAGTAATGGAGATGTTGATGACACTATTAATGATAAGAATAGCGAGCAGTAATGTTGCACTTACTATGTCTGAGGACGTTCCTAAGTAGTTTAAATCCTTTCAGCCACACATTCTCACAAGAATTCTCTGAGACAGCACACTCATTAGAACCACTTTGCAGACAAGGAGACTGAACATCGGGAGTGACTTCCTCCAAGACACACTTGGCTAGGATAGGATTTGGTTTCATGACAGAACCCACAACTGTGGATGGAGATTCTTTTTTTCTTATTATTTTCTTTCTTCTTTGTTTTGCATTTTAACTTTATTTTATTATTTGTTTGTTTGTTTATATACATTTATTGGGGCATTGTAATTATACATCATAGTGAGAGTCAAAGTCATACAAGCATACATGCACTAAGGACTTAGTGTGTTTCCTTCTGGACCCCCCCGCCCCCCACGACCTACCCCTCTCCATACAGTTCAGTGACACTGATACCTTCATATGTGGACATCACATTATTTAAACTGTTTCCTTTATCAGTTCTCATTTCCCCCCCCCCACCTCCCATCCCAATATCTTTTTACTATCCCACTGGTCTCTCTCTTCATTTATCTGAGGTCCCTTTTGTCTCCTAATTTTCTCTCTAGTTTCCACATATGAGAGAGAACATACAACCCTTGACTTTCTGAGACTGACTGATCTCATTTAGCATAATATTCTCTAGTTCCATCCATTTTCCTGCAAGTGACATAATCCTGTCAACAGGTGAATGGATAATGAAAATGTGGTATATGGACACAATGGATTTTTAGTCAGCTATAAAGAAGAACAGAGTGGATGGAGATTCTTGTGGGTTGGTTTGTATTCACGAAAGATATGTTGAAGACCTCACCCCCAGGACTAATAAATGTGACCTTGTGTGGAAATAGGGTGTCTGTGGGTTTCATCAAGTTAATACGAGGTCATTAGGGTGGGTCCTGATCTAATGTGTCTCCATCAGAAGAGGAGATGGGACATGAAGACACAGCGGGGAGCTGGCCACAGGCAGGGGAGGCAGAAACGAGCCACACTGCCACATTTGGAGCAGTGACTAGTCCTTCCAGAAGAGGACTCTTTGGAGGAAACAGAGCCTGCCAGCACCTTGGTTTTGGGCTTCTGGCCTCTAGAACTTTGAGACAATAAATTCATCATTTAAGTTACTCAGTTTAGGGCACTTTGTTACAGAAGCTTGAGGAGACAAATACAGAAAACCTGGTGAATTTCCAGAAATTACTGAATTTTTCTCTCCTATGCATGTGTAAATTTTTTACTGTGGGATATGATATTCATAAAATAAGGGACAGCTGAGAAATGAAGCAAGTAATCGCCACTCAGTTCCAGAGATACAAAACTTCCCAGGACCACAGAAACCCCAGAAACCTCACACATAGATGAAGCTCTGTGAGTTATATGGTGATCGCTTTCCTGCCTTTTGGCTGAGATGTGTGGATCCACTTTCGCCACCTCAGTGGGTGTGCTTAATACTGAGGTGGCCCTCAGGTGGCTTGTGGCCTGACTCTCACCGTGTGGAAGGAGACACAGAGCTTGGACTCCTCTGTGCCTAGCTTCCTTCGCTCATGCACAGGTGACTGAGACCACCCAGTGTTGCATGGAGCCGCAGAGGTTGACCCCTCGCTCACTAGCCCTCAAGAGGGCCCTGGCTGCCATGGGCTCTCTTCCTTTCTTTAACATCACAGCTTCATAATTTCTACTTAAAAACCCTTGTTGGGATTTTTATTCCATTTCATTATATCTATGAATGACAATGAAGAGAACTGACATCTTTTCACAGTGAATATTCTAAAACATGAGCATGTGTATCTCTCTACTTCTTTACTGCCGAACTCCTTCTCAAACATATTTCACAGGTTCCAGGATAGAATTACTGTGCATACTTTGTTAGAATTTTTCTTAAGTATTTGCTATTTTTATGCTACTTTATATTTATGTTCTGTTTCTCATATGCATAATTTATTTTTGTTTATTAACTTTGTACCCATCGAACATGTTAAACACACATTTTAACTTATAATTTGATTATAGATTGTTGTAGTTTCTATATATTTATATCACATGACAAGAGTTACTTTTATTTTTCCCTTTTAAAATACCACACATTTTTCCTAATTGCACAGGCATTGATGTTACATATATATGACAATACATTATGACCAATATAACATATCTTTAGCATTCACAAAGTCATGTTTTAAAAGTAGGCTTGTTTATAGTTATATGTCTACATACAAAGCATAAAACATTGAAAACTGTGTATGAGCTGTAAACACTTCCTTTTTCAGTGGGGTGGGGTGTAAAATTGTTGTTATTTCTTCCTTGAATGTATGTGTGTGTGTGTGTGTGTGTGTGTGTGTGTGTGTGTGTGTGTGAGGCCAGGGATTGAATCTAGGGGCATGCTAACTCTGAGCTACAGCCACAGCCTTATTTATTTATTTTCTTTCATTTTGAAACAGGGTCTCACTAAGTTGCTGAGTACCTCACTAATTTGCTGAGGCTGGTCTCAAACCAGCAATCTTCCTATCTCAACCTCCCTAGTACTGGGATTACAGGTGTGCACTACCATGCCCAGTTTATTCCTTGAATCTTTGATAGAATTTACTTGTAATGCCATATAGGCCTAGAATTTTCTTCGTGGGCTTTCATCATTTCTATCTTTTATGGGTGTGTTTATTCTGTCCAAATTTTAAATTTAATAAGTCTATCATAATATTCTCCTATGACCGTGTTAATTATTTATGAATCTGTACTGAATTGCCCTTGTTATGTCTGACACTGCTCTGTGAGCAGTCTGTGCTTCCTCTCTCTATTCTCAGTTTTTTATCACTCTTTCCTCTTGCTTTGCCTTGGGTTTATCAATTCATTTGTTCTTTTTCAGGAAGCAACGTTTGTCTTTGTTGACCATGACTGTTGGATGTATATTTTCTATTTCATTAGTTCTGCTATGCACTCTGCTGTGTCTATTCTTCTAACTGCTCAGAATGTTTTGACAGACCTTCTGCAGCACATGGAGACGTGTGCTCATGTCGGTGACACTCCACCTTTCTTCTTCCATAGGTGCCATGAGAAGCCGCTCAAGCTGAACAGGTTGTTGCAATGACTGAATTGACAGTTTGGAAAATATTTTTCTGGCTAAGATCGAAAGAGGTGATAGCATAATTAACATCGTTGTAGGCATTCCAAGAAGGCATTCTCCAAAAAATTAAGAAAACACATTAAAACATGGAGAGTGGCAACTTGCCATTGCAATTAGAGAATCATTGAGAAGATAAGTATGGGAGGAAAGTATTTCAAAAGGAAAGTATTTCATAGGAATCAAACATGTAAAGTAAGGTGCAGAAGGAAACATTACAGCGTCAGTTCCCTGTGTGTTGGACCAGATAAGATGAGACTCAGGACATCATATAGGCAAGCTGAGGGGCTCAAAGACAGAGAAGTCAACACGTGCTGCTGGCTTCTTCATTTAGCTCACTGCTAATGAAGGCCAACTCATCTCCCTGATGGACCGCAGGCCTTCACCTCTTCATGAGCAGTGACTCGCTGGTTACTTTTTGGGGGAGAACTCCGTGGAAAGCAACAAGAATTCTGTGATATCTTTCCCAGTTACATTTGAATCTGTTTGTATTGACTTGATCGTATCTGAAACAAAGAAGCAAACAAAAGATCCTATCGAGTTGAGTTGACCTTTTTAAGGCAAGAGCCAGTTCATCTCTGAACACATATGAAATGGAAACTTCAAAAACTCTTCAAACTGCACAAAGCAAGTACCAACATCTGAGAAAGGCAAGAAATCGATACCAAATTCATGAAAGCTTTTTGCTCAAAATGTCATGATTGCTTGTATATGGCTATGGTTTCAGTGCACTATCGAGCAGGTTCTTGGGCAAAGATATTGTTTATTTATTTTATTTATTTTTTTAACTTTTTATGTTCATTTATTGGTGCATTGTAAATTATAATTATACATTTTGATATATGTCAGGGTATGAACATCATACATGCACACAATGCACATTTAGCCCCCCCTCCAATCCCACCCTATTCCCTCCCCCTTCCCTCCCTTTCATGCTCCAGATAGTGATTGAGTCTTATAGGTTTGTGTATGTACATCATGTGCTAATTATTTATTTATTCTGGTACTGGGGATGGAACCCAGGAACATTCTATCTCCAAGTTACAACAACCACCCCCTCCAGCCTTTTTTTTTTTTAACAGAGTCTCGCTAAGTTGCTAAAGCTGGCCTCAAACCTGCCATCCTCCTGTCTCCCAAGTACTGGGATGACAGGCATGCGCCACCATGCCCAGCTATTCAGAGATACTGTTAAACTGCTGAGCACTAGAAATGGAAACCGCTATAAAAAAGTCAAGAACACCTGTGATAAACTCATAAACAAAATTCTTCTGCCAGAGAAAAGTAGGGATTAAACAATTAACCTTGAAAAGTAGATTCAGTGAATAAAAGCAACAAAAGAAGAAGAAGATGATAACATTTTTTAGTACATCTAGTTCTTCTAGTACAGGGTTTAGAGAGCATGTTTTTGTTTTTTTTGTTGTTGTTAGTTGGCTGGTTGGTTTTTATCAATAGTCTTAAAGTGTGATATGAGTAACTTCCAGCTAGGGATGTGTATAGAACAAGGAGGACTATGAAGGATGCTTCTGTGTGCTTCTCTTCTATTCTGACAAAGAAGTTGTAAGCACATTGTCAAGATGCACTCGATATGCTCCATATAGCTTCTGCATCTGCACTGTCTGACCATGTGTCCCACAGTGTCAATTACTGGACAAATCAGAAAGTTTCTGAAGCACCTTTATCTCCAGTGAAAGCACATCTCACCACACAAGTTACAGTAACAGAAAAAAAAATTAAGTAAGACAACCGTGCATGAAGAATCTTGTGAAGAAAAAGGGATGATACAGTAGAGATAATGCTTCTGATGACAACTGGGTGAGGCTGAGGGGAAGAAAGGCTGTGAGAAACAGGCGCTGTGGTGGAGAGAACAACCGGGGAGGTGAGGAGGAGGATGGAGCAGGTGGTGTCCAGGTTAGCATGGCCATGGGACCAGTAAACAAGATCTTGTCCAATTGCATGGAGCCTGAAAATGAGCCAAATCCAACTAAACACATTCTGGATCCCCCAGCTCTCAGTGGCTAAGATTCTCTGAAGAAGATAGGATCTGTCTGCCAAGGGCTAGGACACCTTTCCAAAGTCCAAGTAGCAGTATGCCTTCTACACCTGAGATATAACTACACAAACAGTGGTTTCACTTGGCAGTGAGTAAATTTGTACAAAAAAACAGAAAACATATGAAAATAGTAAAGGCTCCAAATAACAAAAATTCTAATTTAAACCAAAAATGTTTATATGCATATACATATGTATATACACACACTTAATATACATTGGTTTATTATACAACACACACACACACACACACACACACACACACACACACACCTTATCCATTAGTTTTATTTTTAACAAATATCCCATAGTGGTACATTGTCATCCCTAGGATAAATAGGCAATATCATACCATTTGTAGGGGTGTAAAGTAATGCACTTCTTTTGGGAAACAATTAAGCACCATTTGCCAAGATCCTGTGAAGTTTTCATCCCTCTTTCCTCACTGGTACTAGTCATAAGTATTTATATCAAGAAAATGATCAGTTAGAGTTTCACGCAAATACTTATGTTCAAAGATGTTTGTCAAATTATTTTAGCTATTAACAGAAGGATAGAAACAACCTAAATATACAAATGACAAAATAGTTGACTAGTTAAGGCAGATGTATAGGTGATGTCTCAGTTTTTGCTGCCTAACAAAGCATCTCAGCACTGCCTGACCTAAAGCAATAATCACCTCTTCACTGGTCTGAGGTTCAGACTGCATTCAGCTCAGCAGTTTTCCAGCACATTCCGGAGGCAGCTCTCTCAGCTGATTTTCTTTTCCTATCTGGTCCCTCAGCTGGAAAGTCTAAGGTGGCTAGGGCTTCTCTCCACCTGGTCTCCATCCTCTGTGAGGTTAGTGTGAGCACCATAAAAGGAGAGTAGAAGTGCAAAGGCCCTGGAAGCCCAGCCCCAGAGCTCACAAAGTGTCACTTCAACCTAACTTATGGGCCAAAACAAGTCACAAGCCAGCCCAGATTCAGGACTAAAGGAACAAACTCATGCTTTTCATGAGAAGTACCTGTTTTTGTCCCCTGGCATAAGGATATCCTCCTGCTTGGCTCTGTGTCCCAGTAGCTAACATAGCCTGAAGCCATGGAAACTCCTGTGTGTGCAGTCACACAATGAAAAAGCAAAGGGCAACTGCTAGAGAAAAAGCAGATGAGGTAACGGACATATGAATTGTCTTGATTTAATCATCCTACAATGCGTGCATGTATCAGAACGTCACATTGTGCCACACAAACATGCACAACTATTATCTGTTAATTAAAACATAAAAATATGTTTTAAGAAGCAGGATAGAAATCTGAACGCACAATAAAATAGGAGGTGTATTTAAAAATTAGCATGTGTTATAAATATGGGGAATAATACAACTGGATGTTAACAACGATTGCCTTTCAGAGGTAGGATTATGGAAAATGTTTCCTCTGATGTCCCGTAAAGCTCCTAATGTGTGAATATTTGGCTCTATGGATGTGCATATGAGAAAGAACACATGTTTGCCTGCAAGTTCTCTAAGTGGATCTATGCATATTTTATGGCAGAGTAGAGATGGAGTGTGAATATTTTCTAATTCATTATAGCATTATAGCCACCTCACTATTTACAAAAGCAGACTTTCACTCCTGATAGGGAAAGGAGAAACGCTAAATCTACATAACTGCCCTCATGTTGTGTGTCACGAGAACCATTTTAAAGTTATAAGCTTCATTAAAAGAGCATATATAATTAAGATATAAAGAAGAAAATAGAGAACAGCAGGGATTTGATGCAAATGGCAATCGATGCTTCTCTAGTGAACTTAATGTTCTAAATATATGGGTGGTTGAATTCTTCCTCAGGGAACACAGAGCAACAAATGAGAGCCCAGCATACCAAGAACATCATAATGGACCAACATAAGAACAGAGAGCATGAGTCATTGTCTAGGGAGGTTAACACTCAAAAAGAATGTTGTGGAAGGTGCTCATTTAAGCTATAAATGCCTGAATTGCTGGCAGAGACTAATGGTGAAAAAATGATAGTGAGTTGAAGAGGGGGCCACCATCAGTCCTGATGAAAAAGTTCAAAATAAATGTATTACAGAAAAAAAAAGAGCCAGAAGCTCATCAAGAATTAATTACTAATTAAGTGATTGTCTTCTTTCTGTGTTCCTTCATGGCAAGAGTAACAAGGAATCTCTGGGGCCTCTGTTAGATGGACACTAATCCCATGGTGAGAACTCCACCTTCATGATCTAATCACCTCCCAAGGCCCCCCTCCTATTACCTTCACATTGGGGCCTCAGGTTCCAATATGAGAATTATGGGTGAGCGTAGACACTCAGTCCATAACAAAGTATGTGAGGAGACATAGACAACTTGCATAGCTTAATATGAAGTGTCAAAATAATAAGCAAAGATTTTGACCATAGCAACTGGAGGAGTAAACTTTTATTGAGATGGACAATAGTTGCTTCTTGGGAGAAAAATCAAACATTTTATAAAAGACCTTTTGAGCTTGCAATATCCAATAGACCTCATGTCAGCTATTGGATCTATAAGTATGAAGCTCATACAACAAAACAAAGGCTGGAGATAAAAATTTCAGAACCATTCATAGCTGAATAAAACTGAATGTACCACCCAAAGAGCAGGTGTACAGAGAAGGAAAACCATGAATAATGTTAAGATAAATTTTCTTCATGGAGTGAAAATTATTATCATAAAACTGGAACTTCTTTCCAAACTTACCTGTAAATTTAATGCCACCCCTGCCAAAATCCTAGAGTGATTTTTAAGAAAATTCAGTCACTATCTCTGAAAAGTGTATCTATGTCAAAATGTTTTTGGTTTCAAAGACTGACAGTCCAAAGCAGTATGGGGGAAAGGGACCTTTTCAGGTTTGTTTATCCTGAAATCCAGTGAGGGAACTTCTGTAGATCAGGGTGTTTCATTAGGTCAGGATCCTTTGCTCTTTGAGTTTCCAGGAATTATTTTCCTCTAGATATTGTCTTTGTCCTCAGGCCAGTTTCTCTGAGCACAGAACTGATGTTGCTGCCCAGCTTCCTAGCAGAATTGGAATGCAGTCTGGAAGAAGTATCAATCCCTCTCCTGGGTATGTCTTTCTCCCAAGGCAGGGAGCCCTTCACTGGTGCTCCTACCAAGAAACTCCTTCTCACCCATTACTGGCCAGAGCGGGTGACATCCTAGCCCTTGACCAATCTCTGGGGCATGACCAACGTCATCAGTAGATCTCAGGTGTGTGTGCTGGAAACATCAGGTCCTGGAGTGGGTTGTACCAACCTATTCTGAGGGACAGAGCTATGTGACAGAGGGGAGCCACTGAATGGAAACTGGCTTAAGTTGGGGGAGTGAAGAAGGCAGTGGATACTGAGTAGGAAACTGAATGTTAGACCACCACATCAGAGAAAAGACACACACAATGAGCAAGGAAGTGTTTATGGGGAAAAACATGAAGAGAAATGTATCCTCCTAAATAACAAAACAACCTATAAAACCAGTCATAAGAATGTGTACTATTAGACAGGAGTGGGCAAATAAATCTGCGAAAAAGAACAGAGGCCAGAACAGAACCATGGGTGTACGACAATTTGGTACATGAAGAAGGCAGCATTTGATATCAGTGGACAGGAAATGGATTAGTCAATAAATGGTATCATGTGGTCAGCTACCCATTTGGGAAAAAATAAACTCAGAGCTCAACTTCATAAAGGGCACAAAAATAACTCCATAGATAAATGAAGTGCTTGCAATTAAATACGCATGTCCATTCGAACAGAAATGAGAAAGTACTTTTTATAATCTTTGGTGAGGACAAGCATTTTCCAGCAAGTCACAAAGCCCCGCACCCATAAAAGGAAAGGCTGGCTCACTTTATGATAGGATGGTGGAAAAAAATGTGGATGACAAAAGATGACATTTTAATATAAAAAGCAACCGTGGATAAAATATTTGCATGCTTATGGGAGATAAGTGACTAGTTATTCAGCTAATATCTAAAATACATAAAGAATGCCTGTGTATTTTAAGTCCAAGGCCTTGGGGCAAAGGGTTAGGGTTCTCTTTCTGGGAGGGCTCTGGAGAATACCCTCAGTGGATAGGATCCTCTGCAGAAGCCACAAGTTATGACTGACAGAAGATGCTATGGCCACCTCTACCTCAATGGGGTTGACCAGAATCCCCCAGTTCAGGTCACAGCTAAACATCCCAGTACTTCATCTTGCCCAGCTTATTCCCTCCCTGTCTGCTTCCTGCCTCACTATCTAATAGCTGGCCCTCAATAAGCTGGGCATGAAATCCTTGGGCATGGAGAGTCCATCTCAGGAACCTCCTTGCCCCTACTGCCTCCTTCCTCATCCTGCCTCCTTCAGAAAAAGGCCTTCCAAAGGGAAGTCCCCCAGTGCCCCAGCAACACAAGCCTATCCTTACAAGCCCAGGAGCATCCTGAGTCTTTGAGGTAGGATGCTGGCAGAGTCATGTGAGCTGGACACACAGAAAAAGAGTGCTCGGCCAGAGAGGCTCAAACGAGGGGGAGGAGGAGAGGGACAGGAGTAGGGGTGGAGAGGCATCTCCCCAGCAGTTAAGGGACATTGCATACACACACACACACACACACACACACACACACACACACATATATATATATATATGTATATATGTAATATGTATATATGTAATGGGATATATATGTATCACATTGTACACCTTGAATATGAGTGTGTGTGTAACTCAAACACTTCAAAACTAATTCAGAAATAAGTCACTGCTTTCAAATATGCTTTATTGTTGCTTATCTATTTCAGTTAAGACTGTGTTGCTGTCACAAGATAGACAATCCTTTTTACAAGGTTGTGATTTAATGGTTAAAAGTGTCTGAATTAAAATGTAAAGGTACCTTCAGACCTTCAAGGAAAAAAAAAATAAAAACCATCATTTCCAACCCTCAGTGCATAGGTAAAAGCTGAGATCTGGTAGAATTTGAAGTAAACTTAAATTTTACTTCTCCCTGGAGTTGAAGCCCACTAACCCAGGAGAGGAAGCCAGGGTGGTTTCCTGAGTCTGCAGGCCAGGCACATGGGCAGAGATGGCAGGAGCAGCTCTGACCCTGCCTCCAGCCATTCAAATGCCAGACCGTTCCCCTCTGGGGTCCTCTGGACTTCTGCGACCTAAGTGTCCTTGAAGGATGAATGGATAGGAAGCTGCTAAGAACAGAGAATAGAATGGTGGTTACCAGAGCCTGGGGAAGAAGAATAAGGAAGTGAGCATCAAAGGATGGGAAGCCTTAGCTGGGATAAATAAGGTTTTTTTTTCTTTTGAGGTATATTGCGCACTGATGAATAAAGACAACAGTATTATCTTGCTGTTATGGTTATATATAGAATGTCCTGTGTTCATGTTCAGAATTGATATAATTAAGTCTTCAATCCAGGGTTTATAATCTCATCAGTGGATAAATCTATTGTAATGGATTTACTAGGTGGTAACCTAGGTGGGGAGTGGCTGGAGAAGGTAGGTCCATGTGGGTGTGGCCTTAGGGACTGTGCTTTTGTCTTTTAGTCCCCTTCCTTGCTTGCTCTCTTGCTCCCAGCCTCCATGATATGAGGGCAGAGCCCTTCCCCTCCCTCTCTGCTTCCTGCTGCCATGCCCTGAGCTCCACAGACCCTGGCCTCCCATGGACTGAACCTCAAATCTCCAAAAACTGTGAGCAAATAAATCTTCCTTCATCTAAGTTGTGTGGTCAGTTATTTTAGATTATAGAAGTGAGAATACTGACTGAGACAATTGCATTTCAAATTGCTGAGAATAAAATTTCAAATATTCTCACTAACAAAAATAAGTATTTGAGGTAATAGAGATATTAAATCACTTTTTTACCCCAAACATA
Organism: Glis glis; assembly: GCA_004027185.1. Taxonomy (NCBI): domain Eukaryota; kingdom Metazoa; phylum Chordata; class Mammalia; order Rodentia; family Gliridae; genus Glis; species Glis glis. Next base: position 97,980 of record PVJS01000554.1, on the reverse strand, counting down.
CATACAACTATAATTTATCAATTTACAATTAAATTTTTTAAGAAATAAACTTGAAAAAATTTGTAAGACAATTAGAAATTTGATTGCTCACTGCGTATTACCTAGTATAAGAAATTACAGCTAATATTTTTAGCACACCAATAATGTTGAATTTGTGTTTCATAAGTCTTTATGTTTTAAAATGCATAATCAGATATATACAAATGAAAAAATACAACATAATATATGTACACAATGGAATATTATTCTTTCCTAAAAAGGAAAGGAATTGTGACACATGCAACAATATTGATGAACCTCGAGGGCATTGTTCTTTGTGAAATACGCCAGTCACAGAAGATAAATATTGCATGATTTCACTTATATGAGAAATCTAAACTAGTCAAACTCATAAGTCATGGAGTAGAGTGATGGTTGCCAGGGGACTGGGGAACAGAAAATGCAGAATTTTAATCAAATGGGCATAATCAAGTTTCAGTCTTATGAAAAGAATTAGCTATAGAGATTTGCTGTACAGAATTGTATGAGTAGTTGACAATATTGGGCTGTACACTTAAAAAAATGTCTTAGGAGGGTAGATTTTATGTTTAGTGGTGGTTATGGTTTGAATCTAGAATAGTCCCCCCAAAATAAAAAGCTCATTTGTTGAAAGGATGGCCCACAGTGCAGCAAGGTTCTGAGGTAGGGAATGGCTGGAGGAAGTAGGTCAATTGGAGTGTAGCCTTGGGGACTGTAGCTGTCCCCATCCCTCTCTCAATCTCTCTCTCAATCTCTCTCTCTCTCTCTCTTCTCCTTCCCATCTATCATGAAGTGACAGCAGTTTTCCTCCACCATGCCCTGACACCATGATGTTTCTGCCTTAGAGCTGGCCCACCATGGACTGAACCCCTAAGTTATCTTTAGATATAGAATGGCCCTTGAAGAGCTCATTAATTGGTATTTGGAGTTGATGTGATTGAGTCGTGAGGGTTGTAAATCCAGCGGTGGATAAATCCATGGTAATGGATTTATCTGGGTGGTGGCCTAGGCTGGTAGGGTGTGGCTGGAGAAGATGGGTCCCTAGGACTGTGACTTGGAGATTATATATGGTTCCTCCTCCTCTTGCTCTCTTTTTCTCTTGCTTCTGGCCTCCATGATGTGAGTGAAGGCTTGCGCTCTCCCTCTCTCCACTTCCCATGTCCATGCCCTGAGATCCTGGCCTCACACGAACTGAACCCGAAACCGTGATCAAATAAACCTTCCTTCATCTAAGTTACATGGTCAGATGTTCAGATTATAGCTATGAGAATGCTGACTAATACACTCTGAAACCATGAGCCAAAATGAACCTTTTTTCCCTAAGTTGTTCTAGTCAGGTATTTGGCCATAGCTATGAACAGCTGACTAATGCAATGGTCCTACCACTAGAAAGTAAAATTTTAAAGCAAGTTTTTCCTGCAGTATCTGCAGTATAATTGAATCACTCTACATCATTGGTTTGGAAATAAATCACAGCACAGACCTCTGCGCACAGCTCCAGTAAACAATGCTGTATTAATAACTACAGTCGCCACTTTCTTCATCTCTCAGGTGGGCTTAGACTTTGAGCACTTCAGTGCCAGGCACTATATCTTATTCTCCACTATTCCTACCTTCATCCTCCCCACCCCCTGCCACCCACACACTTCTTGGAATAGAGCATGTATATCATGTCGGCTTGCTTAATCTATGAATGAATTGATACATAAATATCACATGTGCTTTCTATTCTTTTCCCTTCCTCTGAGGATTCCACCCCATCATGACTTGTCTTATATCCTGTTACTTTAAGCAGGAAGACTAAACCTTTACTTAAGTCTGCGCAAAGCAGGATTCCTCCTCATGCAGCACTGTGGACATTTTGATATTTATAATGGCATCAAACAACTTCTCTGGGTACAACAGCCTGTTGCTGCTTTGAGTAGTGGTGGCTGTCATTTCTTCCTGCTTATTCGATTCCTGAACTGTACTAAGTTCTGAACAAAAATGGTCAAAAAATCATTTCTTAACACCACCCTTTGAGACAGGCATCCTTTGTCCATGTTATATATGAACCAACTGAGGCCAAGTGACTTACCCTGTGTAGTATATAATGAGCTGCACTGTACGTAAGTATAGGGGAGGGGGGCTGTGATTTGAACACAGACATGTCCAACTTGAGACTCAAATGTTTTATGTATTTTCACTAGACACTAAACACACCTACCACGTAATGGTAACCGAGTGTGATGATGGATATGTTCATAAACTTGATCATAGTGATCATTGTTCAGTGTGTATGTATGTCAAATCATTGCATTGTGCACCTTGAATATATGCAAGTTTTCTTGGTTGATCATAGCAAACTAAAGCTAGAAAAAGAAATAAAAATATCCACCCAAATAAAAATAAAAGGTGATTTAGATTTATGTTACAGGAGCTATTTAATTGATGAAATTACAAATTAAGAACAGCAAAAAAGAAAACTTCAAGTACCGTAGAGAAGCCATGTGGTGGGGAGAATTTTGATGTGCAGCTTGGAGGAAAGGAAATCCTCCCTAGACTGGCTTTGACAACAGCTCTGCTTTAAAATCTGAACTCTGAGCAGTTACAGATGCCATTAGGCCTGCGGGTCTTAAGAAGTTGCCCAGTGCTGAGACACAAGTTACATGTACCTCTTCAGAGTCCCACAGTCACTCCTTCTTTCTCTAAAACACTTTCACTTTGGAGGAAACCGCATGTCATGCATGGATTGTGGTATCTGGCTTTGTAGTGTCCACCAAGAACCAAGATGGCTCAGTCCAGATGTGCAAGGGGTTTATCTCTCTATGGAGGAACCTATAATGAGAAGCAGAAGACAAGGGCAGGACACACAAATGTGCTCCCTTTTTCTGCATGGGGTAGTCATTGTCAGCCCTTCTGGAGGAGTCCTGGCATGAGGTGAGCCCTCCTGTGGGGGCCCCGCTTTGTCCTGTGGAGCTGGTTGTAAAGCGAGAGCCATGCCGCCCTGCAACCCTCTCATCTGCATATCTTCCCATGTTTCTCCCGCATTCATCCTTCACCCTCACTGCCCTGATTTTCCACCGTCCACATAAAATAGTGATGCCTTAATCTTCATTTCATGCTCTGTCTTTCTAAAGGAACCTGACTGAATCACCCTGTGTACAAAACTAGCACATACCAAGCACGGCCTGTGCATGAAGAGAAGTTTCTGTAAAATTAACTGGATGTCAAATGACAGATTTTTCAGGATTTGCCTTAGCTATCTCTGTTCCTATGGCTTGGATGTGGAATGTCCCCGAAAAAGCTCTTGTATAGGCAATGCCACAATGTTCAGAGATGGAATAATTGAATCATGAGTGATCTCATCTCCTGGGTGGATTATTCCATTGATGGATCAATAATTTAATGGATTTGCTGGGTGGTAACTATAAGCCGGTGGGGTGTGGCTGGAGGAGTAGGTCACTCTTCAGTGGCCTTAAGGATTTTATCTGTCTCTGGTCCCTTCCTTCTCCTGCTCTGCTTCACGACTGCCATGAATTGAGCAGCTTTCTTCTGCCATGTCCTGCTGCCATGATGTTTCTGTCCTGGTGCCAGCCAACCGTGGACTGAACCTCTGAAACCATGAACCAAATAAACCTTTCCTCCTCTTCTATGTTGTTCCCATCAGGTCTTTGGTCATGGAGACAAAAACCTAATATATCTTAATTAGAGTTTTTAACAAACAACTCATGGACCAGAGGAATTGATTAAGATAAAGGCAGTATTGTATGTTATTTCTTGATTGTTGCATGAAATCACAATTATATGGGCATGAATAAAAATAGATTAGTGGAGCCCATTTATTAAAGACTCTGGTGCAGAGGTTGGGTACATAAATAGAATAATCTAATGAAGACTGCTCAGGGGGGGTTGCCTTGCCTGGGTGAATTACACACCATAGTAGAAACCTCTAGGAAGCATAAAACCTAGCAAGACAAATCATTCCCACTCCTAAATTCAGTTTATTGAGCCTGTCAGCACGAGACTGGCATACTAAATCAACTGGATTTGTGATCTAAACTGTTAGACATTTAGTAGTTAGTTGGAAAATGTCTATAAAGAACTTTTGTCTTCCCTTGAAAGAGAGAAATATGAGGCTATTGTCTTAGGTACAATAGTTTAGTTTTACAGGTCTGCGAGAAGCTCTTTTAGAGAAGGGGAAAGCTGCTGTGTGGGTCATGATTATTCTCAAGAGATTATGAACTAGCAGTGAATTGTAGCCTCAGAGAAAACAAGTTCTTACCTCTCAGAAATGTGGAAATGAGATGTTGAAATCAAGCAGAATGAGGAGGCCAAGAATGAAATTTTTCCCCAAACCAAGAAAAAAAATGTTAACCACTTCCTTGTAACACTTTAATTTCTATGGTTCATCTACTGCTTCCATTATATTCTGAGAAAAAGAAAAATAAAGCCAGACATGACATTTGCCTGAGTAAAGAAAAAGAAAAAGGAATTGCCATGCAGTTTAAGCATATTTTCACCAATGGGTTCGTTGAATATGTGTATGGTATGGTAATGTTCCCACCACAAAAATGGCACAAAGGATTGCAGTCTTGCTTTCTGCTGAAATGCAGATGAGTCTTCCCGAATCTATTACATTCCTCTTTTCTAAATCAATGGCATTCTGTACAGGATCTTAGCCAGGTTTCCCATAGGAAGAGGACATTTGTCCTTCTAGAATATTTGTAAAGCAGAAGATACAAGCAAAGAGATTTTTCTAAAGTAATCAAAAGAGAAGCAAGAAGAATCTAGAAACTAGAAGGCCTTAAACTGTATCTATGGTAGTCTCCGAGATATGTCCATACTCTGAAATGCCTCCTCTTGCTTCCTGAGGTCTCTCATATTTGCTGTGTCACTGACGTTGAGGAATTTGGAGATAACAGGTAACAAGAGGGTGCTGAAAAAATGTCCTTTGAGAAACAAGGGTCTGTTTTTATACCTACTGGACCTCATAGACAAAGTACTGATCAAACTGAGGATGGGAATAAACCACAAAGATCTACACAATAGACAGATGAACTGAATAAATCACAAAAATCTACAGAGTGGATAGATGAACCAGATAAACCACAAAGATCTACAGAGTAGACAGATGAATCAAATAATCCACAAAATTGTACAGAGTGGACAGATGAACCAGATAAACCACAGAGATGTACACACTAGACAGATTTAAACAAGATGGGTAACTAGAAATTACCTTTACATGGAGCCTTATCAAGTTATATAAAACTTGGAATTAGTTCAAATTCCCTTTCTTTCCCCTTTCTCTTGTCACCTTGAGAGACAGAGAAGGAGAGAAAGTAGAGGGTCACAGGAACAGGAAGCAGCAGCAGGAGCCCCTGGACCTCCCTTCCTCTGTGATGCAGCATTTCTCAAAGACTGACACCTGCCTGTGAATTTGTCTCATGTGGACTTCGCAGAAGGTAAGCCCCCTACCACCTGTCTTCATATGAGGGCATTTTAATCAAAGTATAAAGCAGTATAGAAAAGTGCATAAAACACAAATGTACAGCATAATGAATTATGGGAAAGTCTGTATATCCAAATAACAGCCACCGATCAAAACACAAGGCATTGTCACCACACCGAAAGCCACTGTCATGGCACAACACAACCACACTGCACTCCCCTCCCTAGAGATAACTGTGGCCCTGAACACATTTGCCTCCTGAATGTAGCCATGGCAAGTTGTTTGTAAAACTCACTGGCCGTTTCTTGTTATGATCATGCCACAACTTATTTATCCACTCTACTTTTGATAGTTACTTGTGATTATTAAATTTCTCTAAGTTGAGGTGTTTGGCTTCTATCATCTATTTATTTATTTATTTTGTTTTCTATTTTGTTGCTATGTGTTTCTGCTGTCACTGCACAACACCACACTTTATAATAGTTTTTTAAAGTAATTCTTGTTACGCTTCCGTTTTGTTCTCTCAGAGTATTCCTGGCCATTCATCACCCTTTGATCAGTCTCTACCTTCATGAAACTGGTTGGCGATTTCAAGAGAAAATTTCAGGGAATATTATTTGAATTGCATTGAATCAATAAAATGCTACGAGCCAGTGAATATTTGAGATCAGTTTTTTTTTTTCTTTAATCTATATCTGTTTAAAAAAATCAATCTGAGCTGGGTGTGGTGGTGCATGCCTATAATCTCAGTACTTGGGAAACTGAGACAGGAGGATCACAAGTTTGAGACCAGTCTCAGCGACTTAGCAGGACTTTCTGCAACTTAGCAAGACCCTGTTTCTTTCAAAATAAGAAATAAAAAGTCCTAGAGGTGTAGCTCAAAGGTAGAGTGTCCCTGTGGTCAATCCAGTACCCCCCTCCAAAAATAAAAATAAAAAAATTTGGAGCTTTGAGTAACAAATTATTATTACTTCTCCTGCTTCTGAGGGTGAACTGTATTTGTTTGGTTGTCTCTTGGGGTCAGGGTATCTTGTATAGAGGAAGTCAACGATCAGCTGGAACAAGAGTCGCCATGGCTCAGTTGGGTCTCCTAGCTCAACTGCTACTCTGATGGGCTGGCTGGCTTCCCTCTCTCCCTGTGTGGCTTCTCTCAGTGTCTACCTTGAGCTTCCTCTCCTCACAGCAGATGAGTTCCGAAAGGGAGCATCCCCAAGGTGCTGCAAGATTTCGTGACTTGACCTTGGAAGCCGTGCAGCATCATTTTTGCTGCATTTTATTCATTGAGCTACTCATGGAAGGAGATCAGACCCAAAGGGTTGGACGGTAGGTTCTACCTCTCAAAAAAAAAAAAAGGACCTACAAAGACATTCCATCCATCTGCAGTCTATTCACAGACACATTGTCATGCATTCTATCTAGAGATCAGCGTGAGTTCCCCTTCTCTTGAGTCCTGGCTGTCCTTAGGGATTTAACAAAAGTTAAAGTAGAAATGCCATTTGTATTTTTTCTATGCTTGTGACTATTTAATATAAAAATCTCCCAGGAGTCAATCAACCCAATTTTTCTCAACAATCCAGTTCTTCAGAACAGAAGAATTCAGTGGGGAAAAAATTATGAGTGTCAGTCCACATGTGTAATATATGAAGGCAAACAATGTTTCATTAGTCCATCAGTTTTACTGATGTTCTTAAGATCAGGTTTACAAAATTCAAATTGAAACAATCTATTCACAAACTGTCAGAAGTAAGCAGCATGACTCAAGGCTGACATTAGAAAAGATAGGATCCGTGGAGACATTTTCCAGTCTGAGGTCTGGAATTTTTCCACTGCATTATGTTCCATTATGCCAATCAAGATGTTTCCAGAGTAAGAAAATGTCCAGATTGTAACACAACATCCTAATGATTCTTTCTTTACACCCAGGTTCTACTTTCTCTATGGTATTGTATTTGGTCCTTTTAGGAATATTCAACCTACATGCATAAAACATAAAATGAGCTAAAATTCTTATATTAAAAAATATACTCAGCCAGGCACAGTGATGCAGCCCTGTAATCCCAAAACTTTGGAGGCTAAGGTAGGAGGATCACTGGTTCAAGACAACCTCAGCAACTAAGTAAGGCCCTCAGCAACTTTGTGAGACCCTGTTTCAAAATGTAAACAATAAAATACGGCTAAGGGTGTAACTTGTAGGTAATGTGCCCCAAGGTTCAATCCCCAGTATCAAAACAAAACCCCAAAAACAACAAAACAAACAAACAAAAGCCCTCATGTATCTCTGGTAATAGAATGAATTGCTGACATCCTGATTTTTCTAAAAACCAACCGGGAAGGGTCAGAGAAGAGGGGAAAAAGAAAAGATGGAAAAATCTTTTATTCCAAAATCTTTTATATGACTCTAAAATTGACAGTTGAACAAAATTTAAAATGACAAATTTCGAGCAAATTGTTTTTATAATTGCTTTCTTGTAGAAATGTCTTTAAAGTCACAGTAATGTTAAAGGAAGAACTATGTTTAGAAACATCTTCCCTAAGAAGACATTGGCCTAGACAACTATTTTTTTATATGAACCCAAAAGTAGAGACAACGAAAGCAGAAACAGACACATAATAAGACACCAAACTAAACCGCTTCTTCTCTTCAAAGGATGCAACAAACAGAGCCAAGAGAAAACCTACAGAATTGAAGAAACTGTTTGCAAACCATACAGCTAATACAGGATTAACAACCAAAATATATAAGGAATGGAAATAACTCAATAGTGAGAAAACAAATAGCATGATTAGGAAGTGTAAAGGGATATGAATAGACATTTCTTACAAGGGCACATACCAGTAGTCAACAGGTCTTGAAAACAAGGTTCAACGCCACTGGTCATCAAAGAAATGCAAAGTAAAACCACATGGCAGATTTCCTCACACCTGTTAGAATGGTTATTATCAAAAAGATGAAAGGTAACTCGCATGGGGGGGTGTGGAGAAAAGGTGACCCTGTACAATGTTGGTGGGAATGTAAATTAACATAGTCATTTAGGAAAACGGCATGGCATTTCTTTAGTAAGTTAAAAATAAAGCTGCCGTATCATCCAGCAACCCCAGTACTGGGTCTATATTAAGAGGAGATGAAATCTGTGTATTCAAAGGACCTCTGCACTTCCATGTTTGCTTCAGCGTCATTCATTATAGCCAAGAGATGGAGTCAACCTGAGTGCCCATCCACAGATGTGTGGACAAAGAAAATGTGGTGCATATACATAATGGAATACTATTCAGCTTTTAAGAAGAAGGAAATCCTGGTATTTGTGACAACATGGATGAACCTGGGAGATATTGTGCAATGGAATAAACCATGCACACGCACGCGCACACACACACACACACACACAATACTGCATAATGTTGCTTGTACGTGGAATTTTAAAAAGTTACTCTCATGGAAGTGAAGAGGGCCTGGGTGGGTGTGGGGGATGTTGGGGAGATGTTAGCCAAAGGACACAAAATTTAAGGTAGATAGGAGAAATGAATTCAAGAGATCTGTTGCACAACATAGTGACTATAGTTAATAACAATGCATTATATTCTTTTTTTTTTGCGGTACCAGGGATTGAAACCAGGGGCATTCTACCTCTGCGCTACACCCCTGGCCCTATTTTTTATACTTTATTTTGAAACCAGGTCTCACGAAGTTGTGGAGGGCCTCACTAGGTAGAGAGAGAGAGAGAGAGAGGGAGAGAGAGAGAGAGAGAGAAAGAGAGAGAGAGAGAGAGAGAGAGAGAGAGAGAGCTGAGCCTGGCCATGAACCCAGATCTCTGCCTCCCAAAGTACTGGGATTACAAGCGTGCGCCACCACGCACAGCAGTGCATTATATTCTTAATAATTACTGAGAGTAGATTTTAAGTATTTTCCTCACAAAAAAGTCTGTGAGGTAATACATATATTAATTAGCTTGATTTTGTCATTGTTATGGTTATATATAGACTGTCCCCCGAAGAGCTCATGTATTAATGATCAGAGTTGATGCGACTGAGTCCTGAGGGTTGCAGTCTCACCAGTGGATAAATCCCTTGTAGTTGATTTACTGGGTGGTAACCTAGGCAGGTGGGGTGTGGCTGGAGAAAGTGGGTCTCTAAGGATGTGGCCGTAGGGACTCTGATTTTGTTTTTGAATTTCCTTGCTTGTTTGCTCTCTTGCGTCTGGCCTCCAATATGTGAGAGCAGAGCCCTTGCGTTTGCTTGCTCGCTTTCTCTTTCTCTCTGCTTGCCGCCACCATGCCCGGAGCTCCACATACCAGGCCTGAAATGGTCTGAACCCCGAAGTCTCCAAAATCTGTGAGAGAGTAAATCTTCCTTCCTCTAAGTTGTGTGGTCATTTGTTTTGTATTATAGTAAGACAGTCATTGTACAACATATACATATTTCCAAACAATATGTTGTACATGCGAAATAAAACTTTCATTTGTCAATTAAAAAAAAAAACTTCATGCTACTTTTGTTGCTCAAGTAAGTCTTGATCGGGAAATATGTTGTGTCTTGTTATCTTAATTAATCATTTAAGTCATAAATACTTAAAATAGGCTATTACAGGTTTAAGAAAATAACTACGATCATCTGTTAAAATAAGAGCCCAAACTTGCCTCCTTTAGGTCTTGTCTACAAGCATAACAAAGGAGGTAGTGAACTTGATGCCAACTAAAGAAATAAAGGATACATTGCAAATAAAGAAAATAAAGCCTTTATGCAAACACATTTTTAAAAAATAAAGTTTTGCTGACTGTCAATGGGGAACTTAAATGTGCTTGCTGATAGACTGGCTCTATTAATATTCTAAGAAAAGAATGCCAGCAATTATCAAAAGTTTCATTACTTTAAAAAATGGGAATTATTATTTTCAAAGAAAGTATTGCACATCCCTGATCACATCATTGAGAATAGAGAAGAGAATCTATCATCTATCAATCTATCTATTGATCTGTTCTCTACCTCTATAAAGAAATGCTGGCCTTGATGTTATATGATAATGAAGTTCAGTGAAGAACTTATGTTTTTAGCTGAAAATAACTGAAAATCAGTAGTCATTGATTTAGCTATAAAACTTAAAACAGGGCGGCGCCTGTGCATATTGCATTGTACAATCAAATAAGCTTAATTGAGCAAATGTTCTGGGAGAAGTGAAAAATGGTCCAAGAACCCAGCATGCAAAATCTATAGTCAAGAGATAAATGTGGATCAAAATTTATATCAAAAGGTTTTTTCTGAGTAACATGGAAAAACAGCTTGAAATTCAATTGAAATTATTTTTTTAAATCCTAGATTTGTGGGTAAGGTTAATGAGGAAAAATTAGTTTTGTCATAGTAATAGAGAAATACAGTTTAAAATATAGCTATAAAACATTAAGAAGCAGCCAAACAGAATCATAAAGTAGGCATTCCAAATTATAAGGGAGAATTAAGATCCTGATCAACACAGATTTACAGAAGAAGTATAAGCTAGAAATTAAATTATCTGTGAGAAGGAAATAAAATACCTTAATAGATAAAGTACATAGGCAATATGTTTCTCACATGAATCAATATACAAACTCACTCTGCTTTACGCAGTTTTATTTTTCAAAATTTTAACTTCAGCTATTCGTGGCTTCCACTGTGAAGGTTAACTTTATTCTTCCAAAAGCCTAGAAACCATCTCTTATCTTTTACTAACTGAACTGTATTTGCCACAGGCAAGGGCCCAAAAGAAGCAGCCGAAATAAAGGAAACTGTTGGACAGAGCTACTAACAGCTCTAGTTGGAGTCCTTGCTTCTCTTTAGTGCAGTATCACTTCTGTGTTAAACTGTCTGCTCTTGTAACATTGGCAGTACAGTTCTACTGGTCATAATTTGAGTTCCTATAAAATGTCTCATTCAGGGTATATGATGATGCCCTAAATAATAGTCATGGGAAAGAGTGCGTCTGAGTTTACCAAGCTGGGGAAAGTTTGTGCTTTTAATGAGTCAGGCAAATCGATATGTCAGGCCCCAGGGTATCAACATCATCCTGGTTGGAACCTTGTGTCTGATTTCAATGAATGAATCAGGAAGAATGACGGATTTCCGTAGTATGGATCTTATCTCTCTAGAGAACAAAGGAGAGGGCACATCCGCTTCCCATACACCACTGTGGAAAAAAGATTTCACAAAGAATGTGACCGACTGCTAAATTTGCTGCAAGTTATTTCCTACAGCTTTTCAGTACACTTTAAATAATGCCCTATGACCATCTGTTCTTACGGAGCCAATAGATGTAGTAATTCAACCATGACTAATGTTTACTTTTTAAAAGCAGTGACTAAAGTGGCTGTTTATGACATAGAAAAAATAAAATAGACATATAAAAGTAACAGTTGAAGTATCATAATGGCATCCTATTAACCAAAAACCTGGATTACTTTGCAGTATTTTAGAAACATCTGCTGAGACAACACCATGAAATTTGGAATATTGATATTAAGGAAAATGTCCTCCAATAGAATAAAATGTTGTGTTCTGCAGTTTTTTTTAGATGTTGGAGTTTATAACAGAATATTATATGATTGATAGAGCTCTTTAAAAAATATTATAACCTATTTGATAAAATATGTATAGTAAAACAAAAACTAGGTACATATTTTTAAAGTTCTTTAGAATAGAGTGGTTTTGAGGAGATTACAAGAAATAATATGAGATGTTTGAATAGAAATTATAAAATCTAAAATAAAACTTAAAATAATTCTTACGCTTATAGAGGTGGTAGAAATTCTTATGAGGTAGATATTATTGGCTTGATTTTATTTCATTTTATTTTATTTTTGGTATTAGAGACCAATCCCAGGGTCATTCAACTTCCAAGTTATAACCCCAGTCCTATGTTATTTTGATTTTGAAATGGGGTCTAGCTAAATCGCTGACTGTCTCACTAAGTTGCCGAGGCTGGCCTTAAACCTGCAATTCTCCTGTCTCACCCTCCCAAGTACTGGGATTACAGGCACGCATCACCACACCAGGCTTGGCCTGGTTTTATAAATATGAAACCGTAGTCCAGAGGAGTTACACAATGTTCCTGCATTCACACAGATGCTAAGAGTGACACCTGGGTTTTAGTAGGAGATGGACCGTGATAGCCCAAAGATGGAGCTGTTTGAAGTCTTGGCCTTTGGTATGGTGAGCTGAGCTGTCTTCATGCTAGATTCTGAGGTTCTTAGGACACGAGCAATTCCTTATGAGTTCCTGCATCCCTGATGCCCAATCAATAGCAAAGCATCAGTAAGAGCTTGTTGAATAAATGAAAAATGAACTAACACATAATGAGGTATGGAGGTATCTTTAATTCATACAAATGTTAAAACAGTGAAGAAGTTAAATGAAATTTGGAATTTCACAAGACGTTCACTTATTGCTCTGCAGTTGCTAGGACTGCTAATTAGTGTTACAGAGAAATCCACATCCCTACTCCTGTCTTAACCATCAGATTGTCACTGCACACTCTGTTAAAATAAGTGAACCACAATTCAGAGAAATGCCATTCCCCACGCTGGTATAGTGAGCGCGGTAGGTACCATTCATAAAGTGGTAAAGAGAGTCCATGAAATGTTCTTGACTGAGCCTGCAAGTAACCTTAAACATGGAGCCAGAACATTTAAGAATCAGTGAGAATCTATGCATAATAATTTGGAATTTTAAGCCGGCCATGGCGGTTCAGGATTCTACGTGGGAGGCTGAGACCGGAGGATTGCAGGTTCGCCACCAGCCACAGCAATTTAGTGAGGTCCTCCGCAACTTAGTGAGACCCTGTTTCAAAAATAAAATAGGGCTGGGGGTGTAGCTCAGAGGTAGAATGCCCCTGGGTTCAATCTCCAGTACCATGAAAAAAAAAAGAATTTGGAAATTTAAAACTGGCCTTGATTTAAATTTTTTAGAATTTCTATATGCCTTTTTAGGCAATTGACCACTTAAATCCCTAGCAAAGGTGACTCCCAAATGGTATAATGACAGCAAATATACTCCCAGGATTTTTTTTTTCCCTCTATCTCAAAAATGTGATGGAAGATACATGGCGGTTTGGGAGCAATGGTTTGAGGCAGGGAGATGAGGCAAGGTCGGCAGGTTGGGGCCGCATGCCTGTTACAGCCAAAACCCTGCCATGGGAACCAGCACATGGGGAGAGTGTGGCACTGTAGACGGGATGGGAGCCAGAGCTGGCCATGGAGGAAGAGAAAGATGAGCAGCATGAGGTTCTCAGGCCCTTGAGGTCAACTGGACTTCCAAAATTGTGTGCTGTGGGGAAATTTCATCACATTAGAACTATTTATTTATTTACTTATTTATTTATTTACTTATTTTTGCAAATGAAGACATGTCTCCTAGCTCCAACCTAGTAAGCTATTTTTTCTCAGAGTTACTTGGATTCTGTGCTTTGCCTGTGACTTCTCTGTGTGTGAGTTATTTACTTTGACTCTTGGTTAATTAGGTAATTTCACTGTCTAGATTTTACTCGGGAAGGAATTGGATATCCTGCCCTCTTTGTGTTTAAACGTCTTCATCCCTCCGTGATGATTCGGATGACACACTGTTTCATGTGCAGGGAACACCGCAGAATGAATCTAGCACTGGAGAGTCAGGCCCCACCCACTCCCCGCTAAGGCTCGCTTGCTCTCTTGCCCTGCACCTGCACCTTCAAACTGGTCCCGAGAATCACCTTGCTGTTGAAGGCTGCGTATCAGTTTTTAAGAACTCAAAGTGCTCATCAAACTTGTAGATTCATTTTTTTCCAGCTCAGTGATTTTAAGTCACTGCAGGTGGCTTCAAATCTATTGTGATTTCAACCTCAAGGCCACCAATCAAGTTAGAGAATTTTAGCCTGATTTCCATGCCCACAAGCTTCTCTTATAATAAACATTTGCTTTGATTATCTTCACTTGGGCCACCTCTGATCATCTCGAATCTTCTTGGTGTATTATCTGACTTTAGTATGGGTTCCATTCGCATCCTGTTTATGTTTTATTTATCATTTCAGTAAGAATGCTTTATTCTTCAAATGTGTTTTCGTGGACACGCCATCTCCCATTTCATCTCCCTCTCTTCTTTATTCATCTTGATTTTGAACCATTATTCCTTTGAACGCATGTGTCATCAACTTGCTGCACAGCCTGACACAATTGTGACAAATTCCTAGGTGTTCCTTGCTTGCCATTGCTTCTTGCCTTCTTTGTCTGCCTTTTGTGTAGCCTGCTCCTCTCTCACGTGCTTTGCAGTGAGCTTCCACACGATTCTTTCATTCTGCTCACACTCGGGTGGCAGGGCCAACAGTCTCTGCTCTCCTGGGATGCAAGTGATCTTCGACTCTCTGCCCCTCTGATCCAGGACCAATTTGATTTTCCATCTGACCTTCAGCCTGAGGTCTGGCTATTATGGGTGCTGTTTGCTCTCTCAGTATCCTATGGACGTGGGCAGGAAGGAAGTGGGTTTGGCCAACATGGTTGCGACTCTTCTCTCACATTTGTGCCTAGCTGGGACCTAAGTATAGCCTGTTCTAACAGGGAGGTGCCCAAAAGCTTCCCGCATGGTTTAGAGTCCTTCCTTCTCTTACTTATTTTTAATTTCTCCCCAGCAACACCTTCCACCCCTCCTCAGCTAGGAGGGGGGGAAACAATGATGCTTCTACTCTTAAGTCTCTGTGGATGTGGGGGAAATTGAACAAATATCTCATGACTTGCTAAATCACCACAGCTGTTTGGGGGAAGTGGGGAAGAGTTATAAGTGACCTGAGCCATACTAAGAATCATTTTTCTACTTTGGGTTCAAGTTCAAGGAGTTATGGAATTGGGTTATGTACAACTCTTGTTTGTTTGCTGTGGCTACTTTGGGGTTGAGCATCTGTTTTCTACTCTATTTTTACTATTCCCATACAAAAGGAGGGAAAATCTATAATACAATTTCAATTCTCTATCTTAACTTGCAAATATATCTTTACAATCAACTGGTCAGGTGGCCTCCTGCGCCAATTTTAGTTCACTTCCAAAAGTCTATTCCTGTCCACTCTGGAATAAGATGGATGGTCCAAGTCTGACTTCTCGAAGGTTCTATGGCCAGAGAAGGAAATGCCCTGACCGGCAGCTCAGCACTGTCCATTGTAACTTCTCTCTTCATTCTAAATCCCCTAAGGCTGAAGGAACACCAGTTAGCCCCCCTCCTCAAACTTGTTTCACATTCATTGAGCATAAAAAAGCTTTGGGCATAAAGTACGAGTTGTCTTTCTTCCAACCTGAGGCTGTTCTTTTTAGGATTTGGTTGCTATGTGGAAAAGAAACAGGGATGACTGCTTTGCAGCCGTGGTGTGTGCGGTTGTGTTATTCGTAATTGCACCTTTGGTGTTCAGTACCAGGATGGGCCTTTCACCACTCAGATCCGACGGCCAGAGGTAGCAGGAGAGCTGTGGAGTCCTAGCACAGATCAGCTGGTCAGTTCTGATGGGAGAGAGAGCTACCATCAAGATGGTTCTGAGCATCTGGGGCTAATGTCTCAGCTGAACAGGAATTCTGACAGGGAAATTCCTCCTCTTCCTTCTCCTCCACTAAACAGGAATTTGCCCCCAGCAGAACACGTCCCAGCAAGTGAGTGTCGGAAGACTCGCCTCAGCTTCACAGGACTGCAGCGGGACCGCCTCATTTTCTGCTGTCTCTGAGACATCAGATGAAGCGATTTCATGCTCCCATGTTTAAATCTGTCAGCCTGTGTTCACTTGCCAGCGGGAAAGGAGCTTTAGAAGGAGGATTTGGGTGGAAAATGTAAAATCAGGCACAGAAATAGTGACAGGAGTCCTTGTTCTTTGTGCCTGGCAAGCCAGATCACTTTTGCTGCTCTATTTATGAAACTTACTTCTGGAGGAAGTCACTTGTAATACCTGCTATGAACTGGGGATGGGAAATTCCCAATACTGTTCCCTCTCCAAGCAACCAGGGAAGCCTCTTCTCTGTAATGTCCATCCAAGTACAGACGTGGTCTCAGCATGACTGGCAGCATAGCACAGCCTTGTCAGACCACCAGTTCTATGAGTGCTTGTGTGGAAAGCTCAACCAATCACAACATGGGCCCATGTCATGTGCCTGGGTCCCAGGCCAGGGACAGGAGTTCAAAAGAAAAGTGCCACCGTGTGTCCTTCCCTGAGGGACTACACCAGCTGCCACATAAAACTGTTCAAAGGTGGCTGCAAATGGTAAACAAGGAAAGCAGCCTGAGAGGTTCTGTTTGCATCAAAGAAGAACCCAGTGCCAAAAGCTGTCCCTCCACACTTTCAATACTTCATACTATCGCTATGAAATCTCTTACTATTTAGAACATTATTTTATACGCTCATAAGCCATGAAGATGCTATGTCTGCTATTGAAATTGTCAACACTGTTTTAAAGTAAATGTTTTGGTTATTGCATGATAAATGAGTGTCTTTTTAGTTGCTGATAACCCGAGCAATAAGAAAGCTAGGATAAATAAACAAGATCTAAACTACAAAAGAAGAAAACAAACAAGCTGGAACATTCTCTTAAAAGTATCTTCTGTATAATTATAATGCACCAATAAAAATTAATTTTAAAAAATAAAATGCTTTCCTTAGCCATCATTATTTTTAACTGACAGTACAGTAGTCCTTTCTTACCTAACGTTTTGCTTTTCCTAGTTTCAGCTATCCCCAGTCAACCACATCCCAAAATTATTAGATGGAAAATTCCAGAAATGAACAATTTATAAGTTTTAAATTGCATGCCATTCTTGGTGGCATGATTAAACCTTAAGATGTCCCACTCTGTCCCACCCGGGATGTGAGTCATCCCTTTGTCCCATACATCAATGCTGTGTATGCTACACACCCATTAGTCACTTAGTAGCTGTTGAGGTATCTCACTGCTTGTGAACAAGTAACTCTTATTTTACTTAATAATGGCCCCAAAGCAAAATAGCAGTGATGCCAGCAATTTGATTATGCCAAGAAGAAGAAAAGAAGTAAAGTGATTCTTCCAATGACAAGGTGAAAGTACAATATTTGGAGAGAGAAAGAGCAAAAGAGAGAAAGAATAAAAGAGAGAGGGAGCACATTCACATATTGTTATTGCATATTATTATTATACTGTTTTATTATTACTTATTGTTAACCTCTTATTTTGTCTGATTTATAGAGTAAACTTTAAGATTGATATATATGTACAGGAAAAAGCATAGTCTTTATAGGGTTTGGTACTATCCACAGTTTCAAGCACCCAGTGGGGTCTTGGAATTTATCCCTCAAGGAAAAAGGGGACCAATGTAATTTCTATGGACAGATTTTTTTAATTGGATGGAAGGATATCATTCTTTTTTTAAAGGAAAATTTGCAGGTCCGTGAAAAATATTGGGATTTTGATGGGGATTGCATTGATTCTGTAAACAATTCTAAAATTGATACGAAAGACCCAAAACAGCCAAAGCAATCCTAAGCAAAAGGGGCAAAGCTGGATACATTATAATACTTGATTTCAAGGCATATTACAGAGCCATAGTAACAAAACCACCATGATATTACCATAAAAGTAGACACACTGACCAATGAAACAGAATAGAGAAAACACAAGTAAACCCATATACATACAGCCAACTGATTCTTGACAAAGGTGCCAAAAATGTACATTGGAAGACGGACAGCCTCTTGCACAAATGGTGCCATGAGAACTGGATATCCACATGTAGAAGACTGAACGAGGCCTCTATTCTCACCCTGTTCAAAACAACTGAAAATGAATCAGAGGCATAAATGTAAGACAGGAAACTCTGAAAGCACAAGAGGGAAATAGTGGAAACACTTCAAGATATTGGCATAGGCAATGATTTTCTGAATAACTCCAAAAGCAAAGGAAACAAAAGACAAACTTGACAAATATGATAGCATCACACATTTGCACAGCTAAGGAAACAATCAACAAAGTGATGAGACAACTTAGAGAATCGGAGAAAACTTTGGCCAGCTACTCATCTGACAGAGGATTAATATCCAGAATATATAAAGAACTAAAAGAACTTAGCAGCCAAAATATTAGTAGTCTAATAAAAAACTTGGGCAAATCATTTGAATAGATACTTCTCAAAAGAAGAAATACAGATGGCCAACAAATACATGAAAAAATGTTCAATGTCATTACCCATCAGAGACATACAAATCAAAACTACAACACAATTCCATGTCACCCCAGTCATAATGGCTATTATCTAAATAAATAAATAAATAAATAAACAAGTGAATAAATAAATAAATAAATAAATAAATGACGGTGAGGATGTGGGGAAACAGGAACACTTATACACTGTTGGTCAGAATGTGAATTTGCATGGCCACCATGGAAAACAGTATGAAGATTCAACAAATAAACAAATAACTGAAAATAAATCCACCATATGGTCCAGCTGTACCACTCCTGAGTATATATATATAATTTTTTTGCGGTACTGGGGATTGAACCCAGGGGTATTCTACCTCCAAGCTACACCCCCAGCCCTAGTTTTTATTCTTTACTTTGAAACAAGGTCTCACTAAGTTGCAGAGGGCATCACTAAGTAGCTGAGGCTAGCTGCGAACCTGGATCCTCCAGTCTCAGCCTCCCAAGTACTGAGATTACAAGCTTGCACCACCATGTCAGGCTCTGAATATATATATTTGAAGGAAACAAAGTCAGAATTCAAAAAAGATAGATGCATGCCCATACTTATTGCATTACTATTCACAATAGCATAGATATGGAATCAGCCTGGGTGCCTGGCAACAGATAAATGAGTAAGAAAATATATGTTTATATGTATGTATATATATATATATATATATATATGTATGTATATATAGACAATGGGATATTTTTCATCCATAAAGATTAATGATATACTGTCATTTTCAGCAAAATGAATAGATGGAACTAGAGGACCTCATGTTAAGTGAAATAAACCAGACACAGAAAGACAAGCATTGCATGTTCATTCCCATATGTAGAAACTAAAAATAAGAAATGACCTGAAAGTAAAAGAAGGGGATTACAAGTGAATGGAAAGGGTGAGGGTGGGGTAAAGATAAAAGAGGAGTGGAGAATCTAACCCCAACTAGAATGGCAATCATCAAGCAGTCAAACAACAATGGATTCTGGCGAGGATGTGGGGAAATAGGAAGTCTTCTATACTCTTGGTGGGATTGCAAATTAGTGCAGCCACTATGGATATCAGTGGGAGATTCCTCAGAAAACTAGGAATAGATCCACCATATGATTCAGCTATACCACTCCTCAGTATCTTTCCAAAGGGACTAAAATCAGAATATTATAGTGATATATGCATATCCATATTTACAGCAGCGCAATTCACAATAGACAAATTATGAAACCAACCTAGGTGTCCATCAACAGATGAATGGATTACAAAACTATGGGACATACACACAATGGAATTCTACTCAGCAACAAAGAAGAACAAAATTATATTATTTGCAGGAAAATGGATGGACCTGGAGAACATTATGTTAAGTGAGACTAATCTCACAGAAAGTGAAGGGTCATCTTTTTTTTCTCCTATGCAGAAGCTAAGGAGCAATCCAGATATAAGAGGGACTTCAGATAACCCCAGTGGAGCTAGGGAGGTGGTCTAGGGGAGAGCCATCCATGGGGGTGGGGGTAGAACTAATGAAGGAATCACTTCTGTTGACATTATGTACATATATGAGAATACCATGCCAATCTCAATATCCTGTATGGGGAAGGGGAAGAATGGGGAAGGAGCTGGAGAGGAACTCGCCAAGTGCTGTGTGCATGTGTCACTATCACTATGAACTACATTTTGATGTGAAACTATAATGTACCAATGAAAGTATTTTAAAAATTCAAATAACATAAAAGTATTAACAAGTAAAGTGTTTTTCCTGGTCCTAGTTATGTTTTCTAAAGTTTAGCACTAGTAACTGTGCACTAAAATTATTTCAGACATTTTCATGGCACATTTAAAAAATATTTGTAGCTGGGCATGCTGGTGCACGCTTGTAATCCCAGTACTTTGGGAGGCGGAGATCGGAGGATCCGGGTTCGCGGCCAGCCTCAGCTCTCTCTCTCCCTCTCTCTCTCTCTCTCTCTCTCTCTCTCTCTCTCTCTACTTAGTGAGGCCCTACTCAACTTCGTGAGACCCGGTTTCAAAATAAAAAGTATAAAAAAATAGGGCCGGGGGTGTAGCACGGAGGTAGAACGCCCCTGGGTTCAATCCCGGTACCGCAAAAAAAAAAAAAAAATTTGTAAAAATGGTTTAACATTCATACAGTATGAAGGGAATAAAGTAGAAAAAACAAGTCAAAAAAAGAGGAATAGATAAACATTATCAATGCACAAAGTATGTAGGTATGCATATCTGCAAGGAAATGTAACAGTGAATTCCATCAATTAGTATGATTAGCATATGTCAGTAACAATTTTTAAAGTATAATTTATAGGGTTCAATTTAATAACCTTCTTTGAATATTATCTTTCTAAATTTTTAAAATTCGAGCCCAGCATGGTAGGGCACACCTGTAATCCTAGTACTTAGGAGGATGAGACAGGAGGACCATAGGTTCAAGGCCAGCCTCAGCAACTTAGCAAGGCCCTCAGCAACTTAGACCCTATTTCAAAATAGAAAATAAAATAGGCTGGGGGGGGGTGTAGCTTAGAGGTAGAAGCCCCTGGGTTCAATCCCCAGTACCACAGAAAACTGAAATAAAATAAAAATTTAAAATTTGAAATAATTATAGACTCATGGGATGTTGCAAAAATAGCACATAGAATAAGTCCTTCATCCTGTTTCTCCCAATAGTGAAAACTTAATGAATATAGGACAATGTCAAAACCAGTAAATTTACCTTGGTGTACTTCTGCCAATTATACAACATACAGTCCCACTATGCTCCTACCAGTTTTTACAGGCATTCATTTGTGTGTGTTTATGTGTGCGCATGTGTGTATGTGTGTGGCTATGTATGTGTGTTCATATGTGTATAAGTATATGTACATACATGTAGTTAATGTGTGTATGTGTGGGCACGTATGTGTGTTAATGTGTGTGTGTTTGCATGTGTGTGTCTGTGTCTGTGCATGCAGTTCTTTGTAGACTGATCCCATGTGTGACCCCTGCCACAATCCAGGTATGGAAGAGTTCCACCACCATGCTGGCACTCCCTCCGGCTGCCTCTGCAGAGTCGCACCCAGCTCCCCCCTCCCCCGTCTCTGTCCCTTGGCAACCACTAAATGTTCTACTCAGATTTAATTTTAACCATCTGTTTGGCCCACCACACTGGCTTGGACTTTGCTAATGAATAGTCTAGGCCAGATTTTGCCTGGCATCAAGATGAATTAAACATTAAGGAAAAATCAAAGTGGGACACAGTGACCTTCTAGCAAACTGAAGGAGGTAATTCATTTACTTTGTTGCTCTTTTCTTGTTTTTTTTTTCATGGAATAACTTTTGGTTGATCATTTCTTTAAGTTCAGAAGGTGGGAGCTCTTCAGAGGGAGAAAGGTAACTTTATACAAAAAAAAAACAACGACTTTATTTAAATTACAAACAGAACTATTCCCCCAAAACATCTGATAGGGATGGTGCAAAGAATCAGTTTTAAAGATGCTTCCATAGTGCTGTAACTCTACTAGCTGTTATCAGTAACTTCAAATACTGGTCTGACCTGCAATTCTTTTTCATCCAAGTCACTTCACATCATGACAAGTTCTCAAGGGAAGTTTTATTCATAGATGAAAGAACAAACATGACATCAAGCATCTGGGTATTTGCAATTAGATGTATAGTTTGTAAAGCATCTTCACTTGACTATTTAGCAAGTTTATGTTTCTAAAATATAGTTATTATATTTATTATGCACATATACTATAATAACATAGAGCACATTATCCATTTATATAGATGTTACAACTATGTCCTGTAGTTATGTTTAAATATATTATTTGTAGTATTACTATATATTAGGATATATAATAAAATATATAATACAAGCCATTATTATATCTAGTAAAAGTATATATCTTATTGTTAAAATGGTTTTCATTATATATTATTTTAGATCACATATTTTGCATTTATATATAAGCTAAATACAATATAGATAATTTTATACATATATAAAACATAAGTAATTCAGCAATGCATGATATGGGGACATCATGTTTTGCTTGTATTTTATACCCTAACCTGTTGAGGGCTGGTCAGATCACTTTGCCAGGTGACATCTCTCTTTACACAGGGTCTTGAGCACCTAAGTGTATTTGATTAATATGTATTTATTCTGACTTTCTATCATAAGTTCTTTAAGGGCTAAGTCTTTAGATCCAAATCATCTTCAATCACAGTGCCTACCAAGTGTGTGATGAATGGGCAAGTCAGACAAGTAGTTGTTAAAGTATTTCTACTAAAATGGAAAATGAAATCTAACCTAAGGGTGATTGGATTGGGGCTGGAGGTTGGGGTGTAGCTCAGTGGCAGAGGGCTCACCTGGAATGCACAGGTTCTGGGTTCCATCCTTTGCATGTGGCTGGGATGCTTTTCTTCTGTTAAGTCCGCAAGTCTTTCAGTACAATGTTAACGCCTCTGTCCTTGGTGCTGACTACAGCTCACTGCTGATCCACAGACTAATGCCTAGCAAAAGTATTTTATTTACACAATTTTCTTATAGGAACTGCTGTTCTTTGTGCCTGTCCTGCACCTGAGACCATGAGTGCTTTACATCATTGAGGTTGAACATCTGCCTCTGTCTGTAAAGTGCCTTCTTAGTTTTCCCCAACATTTTATTTTGGAAATATTGAAACACAAAGACAAGTTGGAAGACTTGCATAGGAAAGACCCATAAAACCATCACCTAAATTCTATATTTTACATTATTTTGCTATATTTGCCTCATCGTGTGTTGATCCACCTACCAATCCATTCTACTTTTACACCTTACAAGCAAACTTGTTGGCATTATACACAGTATGCCTGAGCCCTTCAGCATTTATTTCCTCATATGGTATTCACTATCTTTATAGTTATTTGTATTAAAGGAACTTGCTTTTTAAAAAATAAAACAACTTTTGCTGGGCATAGTGGCACACATTTATAATCCCAGTAATTGGGAAACTGAGGCAGGAGGGTCACAAGTTCCAGGTCAGCCTCTGCAATTTAGTGAGACCCTAAGCAACTTAGACCATTTCAAAATAAAAAATAAAATAGGGCTGGGAGTATAGTTCAGAGATAAGGTGACCCTGGGTTCAATCTCCAGCACAATTTTAAATTTTTTTGAAATTTCCCCCATAATTTTCCATGCTGTTATGAATATTATAATAAATAAAACCCATTTGTTAACATATGATGCTTGGTGAGATATATGGTTGAAATTTCAGACCAAGTGGGCTGAGTCACCCTGTATGTGGAGTTGTGGCCGTATTCTTCACCTTACCAAGAGAGATTCTGGAACACTCCTTCCTTGGACTCTCCTCTTGTATTCATTCCAATGTGAGGTCACCCTGGGCCTGCGGGGGCCACAGCTTTCCTGTCTACCAAAATGGAGGCAGGAGGGTCCCAATGCACTCCCCAGGGGCCTTTGCACGAAGCTCCTCACCCTGCTCCATGGCCCTGACCAGCCTTTCCCCTGCTGAGAAGGATGCTCTGAATAGAAGTGCCCTCCACCCCACACCAAGCCCACGCCTTGCTTCAGCTCCCTCTGGTATACAGTGCTGGGTATTTCACTGTTACTATTTTTTATACAGGTTCCCAGAGCACTTCCCTTAAAATGGGTGTTTTGCTAATTTGGGATTACATAGTAAAGGTGAAAAGTGTGTGATTATTTGTGGTCTACAACAGAAATGGGCGTTCTAGTGAGCCTCCCTTTGGACCCTAGAAGGGCCCATCTCCCAAGGACACACAAGTCCCTAGACAGGATTTCCAGGACCTTTCTAGAGTTAGTACAGAGATTCGCTAAGCTACATAGCTTTCTGTAATGTTTTCTAACAGAAAATAAAATAGACCATTTAATAAAGTTTTTGGCCCATACCTTTATATATTGGCTCAGAACTACTAATATTTATAAGGCATCTCAAAAAGAATCTAACAAGAGCTTTGTATAAAATGATTATTTCCACAACAGTGATACTATGTAATACACACTAATTGCTAAAATGTGCTGAACACTAAGTGCCTTTGCACATTAACCAACTTAATTAATCCTTTCAGTAGCCACATGAACCAGATACTGTTATCATGCATATTTTGCAGCTGGGGAAGCTGAGGCCAAGGTGAACAGGGTAATTTATCTATCCAGGGCCACACCGGGGGTTTAAAGTGGATTGTCCACTCCAGTTTGCTCTTAACACATTATGCTGCCTCTGAAACTAAGTCATACGGAGGACACTTTTCCTAAGATAAGAATCTTCAAGTGTACTTTTACACCGTGGACTACTTTATAAGTTTTCAGAATAATCCACTAATCCTAATTCTCAATTGGCTTTAATGTCACAGAGTCTGCCTCTGTGGCATATGGTAGATGACCTCTCTAAGCTTTTCTTTCCCCTTCCACTTTTGCCCAGTTTCTGGACAGTCTGATAAGAATCCCTGAAGGATGACCTCTGCCTCTCACGTGGGTGAAAAATGTAAACCTCCTATTCATGGCATCTTTAAACCAGTCCCACCTCCAAGCCACTAAAATGGCCAAACACACTCCTTTGGTTGGTCCAGGGTGTTAGTCAGGGTGCTCCAAAGAGACAGAACCAATAGAAGATTATAGAAGATGATAGGTAGGTAGGTAGATAGATAGAGAGATAGAGATATGGGCAGGATTTGAGAATTTGTTAGGGAAATTGGCTCATGCAATTATGGAGGTGAGAAGTCTCAGGATAAACCACTCCAAGCTGGAGTCCTTGGGAGGCTGCTGGTATAGCCAGGTCCTAATCCCAAGGCCTCAGAACCAGAAAAGCCAGTTTTGTTACTCTCAGTCAGAGGCCGAAGGCTGAGAACCCACTAAATCTCTGCTGTGTATTTCAGAGTCAAAGGCTGGAGAAACTGGAGCTCTAATATCCAAGGACAGGAGAAGTTGGGTGCCCCAACTCCAGGAGAGAGAGAATAAATTTACCTTTCCTGTGCCTTTTTGTTCTATCCTGCTCCCCAACCAATTTGCATAGCCCCACCTACACCAAGGGCAGAGCTTCCTCATTCAGTGCACTGACTCAGAGGCCAATCTCCTTTGAAAACACCTTCAAGGTACACCCCAAAGTAGTGCTTTTCCAGTTCTCTAGGTATTCTCAGTCCAGTCAAGTTGACACCTAAAGTAATTGTCACACTCATGCCAGCCCGGACCTGCTTGTGCCTGCCCAGATGTACCCAGAAGTCCCCTGTGCAACTAAGAAGCTTTCTATCAAATCCACTTGGTGTCATGAGCCCCAACATCCAAACCAAATTTTGAGTGGGAAAATCATCTCAACTCTGTGGAATGCCTGCAAAACATTTAAAGAATCTTGGTTCAATCTAAATTTAAGTCTTTATTATCCCTATCATCTATTATTATAGTCATGAAAAAAATTAAGATGGATTAAGATTGATAATAATCTCCCAAGATTTCTCTTCATTATCCTTTTTTCCAAGTTGCATTTTTGACTGTATTGTTTCAAATCCTCTATCCCCATGAATCCCTTGATCTCTGCTATGCTTACATCTGCACATTGCCCCAGTATCCCCAGTGCAGAGGCCAGGGACACTGAGCCATCACAGCTTGCCTTGACCCTTGTGGGTGTCCCCTATCACCAGAAGGCCAGCGCTCACAAGTCAGAGAGATTGTAAGTGGAGAACACCTGCAAATTCCTTTATGATAAGGACTCTGTAATGTACAGAAAGTGAGGCTGGTTTCTAAAACAAATTGCAAGATATATGTCATAGATATTCTCTAATCACACTAAATCCCTTGATCTGCAATATCATTAAGTAACAATTGTTATCTCTCCAACCTGAAACTCACTCAGAGCTGCAGGCTTGGGCGACTGCCTGTCTGTACTTCCATTTGAATACTGAACTAAAGATTGTTGATTGACCCTCAAACACCCAGTTGAAGACATCCCCAAGTTGAAGCTGGGTGCATGATCATCCATCAGAGAAAACAGATCAGCTTTCTTTGCAGTAGCTGGGGTTGTGTGCCTTGCACAGCTGGTGGATTCAGGCAAGCAGGAGCGAGCTCACCCTCCATGACTCTCTCCCCTTCTCATGGCTGCAAGAAAAATGCATAGGACAACTAACTCCCAGAAGACCCTTGGGCAACAGCAAAGGAAGGAGAAGCCTGGTCCCTGGACTGCCTCATGGAGCACAGCTGTCCACCCTGTGCTCCTGACCTGCCTCAGGGACTCCCCAGGCTGCCCCAGACTGTGGTATCCAATTGTGGAAAACATCCAGAGCTGCTCCTCCTTTGGCTTTAGCCCTCATCCATACTAGATACATCCTCCTGGTGGCTCAGGCTGAAGGTTGGGGAATTATTTTTGCTTTGCTACTCACATTTGCTCAAATTACATATTGGACCTACATCACCATTGTGTTGCACCTCAGTGGTCTCTGTAGCTTCCTATCGGATCTCTCCATTCGTCCTGACACCCGCCCACCCCAAATCCACTTTCCACTTAGCAAAGGAATCGTTTGTAAAAACTCAAATCCCCTTGTAAAAGCCCTCTCATAGTTTAATATTTTACTTTAAATGATTCCAAATAATATACCCTGGTTTGTGTTGGTGTGAATTTTTTGATATGCTAGAAACGTATGAGATGATTAATTATAGCTTATTGTGTTATAAATGCAATATTCCAATGACTAAGGTTGATAAACTTTAAAGATTAGTTTGCCTTAAGCCTTTGAGTCCTAATTGTAAATCTAATTATACTGTTATTAAATCTAACAAAATAAAAATCACCGAATATTATTATTATTGTCATTATTAATATTAGACAAGTTGGTCTTGACCTGATTAAATTTCCTTAAAATGTTTATATTATTTGCAGATTTATTTAATTGAATTTGCTCAGAAGTGTAAATTACATTTATAAAATTAATGGTCTATATTCATTTTAAGTATTTCCAATAGCTGACTAGGCAAGTTTTATTTAACATGGAAGTAAAACTGTCCAAGAATTAACTCTCATGTGCCTAATTCTAGAATCAGCAAAGTATGGTCCATAGGCCACACCCACTTGTTGCCTCTTTTTGTAAATAAGGTTTTATTGGGACACTTAATTGTTTATGTATTACCTGTGGCAGCTTCTGCATTGCAATGCTCATCTGAGTAGTTATAACAGAAACCATATGACCCACAAAACAAATATTTACTATATGACCCTTCACAGAAAAAGTTTTCCAACCCTAATCTAAGGTGCTAAAATTATATATATTATAAAATCTCAAATTGTCCTAATACTATTACTTTTTACAAACCGAATTAAATTCTCTTAACACCATTCACCATAAAATAACAAGCCGAAGATCTTGGAACATGTTGACCTTCTTCTACTATTGTATTATAAAATTATTCGACATATAAAAAAGTTAAAAGAATTGTAGTACAACAGGGATTTAGGCTACCTTTGCTAAAAGCAGTGACTCTCAGCCCATGAGTAACTAAAAGCAAGATAAAGCTTGGCATCTCTATCTTCATTTTTTTATCTGTCTTCTTTATAATCTTGAACTTTGTGACCTTCTCAGCTCTGCATGTAGGCACTTTAGTCATTTAAGGAGTGTTCATCTAAAAATTAGTAATACACAGTTTATTGGTTCTACATATATCTAACCTATATCCTCCCCCTTCAAGGCTGAGACAATATTTTCAGGGACATTGGACTGTTAGATCCTGGAGTGGCATCTAGAATTCTCCAGCCTTTATCTGCACCTTTCTGGAACAGCATGAGGCATGCACATCACCCCAGGATGAGCCTGCCCCTAAGCAGGAGCAAGCTTCCCATGGGAACCGAATCACCCACTTCCAGGATCACAGACCTAACAGATAAACATCCAGAGCAACAGGTTGAAATTGACCCTGGTCTCTGGACTCTGGAGCCACCTGTCAGAGCCAGAAATGAAATAATGATCAAGAGACCACAGTTCTACCACGACTGTGCACGCCTCTCACCCCTTCCCCCAATTCTTCCTCTATTCAACCCTAAATCTCCTGTCAATGCTCCAAGGATGGGACTCACTTTGCCTTCCCAATATGGCCAGACTGAGAAAAGGTCCTTCCTTGTTTTTCATGACCTTTTCTGTTTGGTTTTGGGGGTGAGTGACTGGGCCTGGTTTGTTGGGACCCCTTAAATCAGGCCTTCAGTCTAGGACTCTGAAGACAACAGTGTTTGCCACCATGACTCTACATTTACTATCTTGCTGTATTTGCTTTCTCACATTTTGAGCCAACTGTCTATCCTTTTATCTGTCCATGAGTTTATCTCCACCCCCCTCCTTTTTTTAATCTTGGATGCATTTCAAAGTTACAAAACAGAGTACTTCACCACTAAAAAGTTAGACCCCTCTCTTTTCAGGCCACTTCCTCTTTCCAGAATCCTCTTGTTTGTGATCCACAATTGCGGGATGGGACTGGTTCCTTTTCATTTTTCAGGTCTCAGCTTTAATGTCACACCCTCAGAGAGGCTCTCCTCCTCTTGCACCCACAAGCAGCCCAGGCTTTGCTGCATTGCTGCATTCTCCCTTTTCCTTTTAGATTCACCTTATTTGCTTCCCAGCTTTCTCTCTTTGTACCTATCTGTGAGGGGTACATCTGTGTCAGTCGCTGCTAAAACCCCAGATCCTGAAACAATGCCTGAGACAGAACAGATGCACTGGGTATATACCATGAATGAATGAATGAATTAATGAATTAATGGAGTTGGTGGTTTGCATTTATTTGATAGAACAATGGCCAACATTTCCTATAACAATAATTTCTCAGCAAAACAAGAGGAGGCAGCAAAGGCTAACCTGAAAAATCCATCTGAATTTCACATATATTTGAACCTTGTCTATTTAAAGGCCATGAAATTTAGGGGGAAAATGTCCACATTTATAATAGGATTGTGTTCTTTCCTGGAATGTTCTTTTACAGGGAGGGGTGTCTTTTTTTTTTTTTTCAGTACCGGGGATTGAACGCAGGGGCGTTCTACCTCCGCGCTACGCCCCCGGCCCCATTTTTTTATACTTTATTTTGAAACCGGGTCTCACGAAGTTGCGGAGGGCCTCACCAAGGAGAGAGAGAGAGAGAGAGACAGGGAGAGAGAGAGCGAGAGAGCTGAGGCTGGCCACGAACCCGGATCCTCCGGTCTCCGCCTCCCAAAGTACTGGGATTACAAGCGTGCGCCACCACGCCCAGCTAAGGGAGGGGTGTCTTTAAAGAGCTGTCACAGGCCAGGGAGTTTCAGTGATCCTTATTTGGGCTCCACCTGCTTCTCTGGTTTGTCTTGAAGACCTCCTTTGTTCATGTGGAGAAAGGACCTTGAAATCAAAAAGCATGTGGGCCTGGTATCAGTAGCCACAGGACCTTCTGTGCAAACTGCTACAACTGGAAAGATAAGCAATGCCAATTAAAACACTATCATGCCCTGCCAAAGACATTTAATAAAAGAGACAAGACAGAGATGTGCACAACAAGCCATATATCTGCCATCTCAGATCCTGTTAGCATTTGGGAGAAAAAGAGATCAGAATTGTGATCATTCAAGCAAGACTCTATAATATAGCTGAAAACAAATAAGAATATATATATATATATATATATATATATATATATATATATATTTAAGTAGCTGAAAAGCATAACCCAGGTATTGGGTATTGGTTTGGGAGGCATGTGAGTGTGCTTTTAAAGAACTCTAAAGTCACATCTCCCAAAACAGGAGAATCTCGAACTTTAGAATGGATGGAATTTTAAACTCTTGGCTGAACTCCTCATTTCCATTATGAGACATCTCCAGGGAAGTATGACCAGCTGTATCCAGTCCTCTCGCTGGTGAGATGATACTTCTGGGATTTCCGATGGTGTCAGTTGAGCATTATCTGGAGGAGATTATTAGCAGCAGCCTGCTAGAGACCATGCCATGACACAGCTGAGCATGTGAAGGGTGCCACCTTGGGGAGGCACGAATATCTCAGTTATGAGCAATTACAATTACCCTTCCAAAAAAAAATAGTATATCCAAAGACTCAGGAAGTAGTGTTTTGCTCTTTAGTACCTCAGCATCCCAGGAAAGGATCCAAACACTTTAGGAATCGTGTAGACAGGGGAAATCCTGACTATGGTAACACCTGAATCACAAAATGAAATCAGATTACAACAGTTTTGTTTTATCATCTAAAACCAAAAATATCATAGGCCATTTGCCTACTTCCAATAGGCCTGTTATGGTATTATGGTACTTCTTTTTTTTTTTTTTTTTGCGGTGCTAGGGATTCAACCCAGGGGCATTCTACCTCCGAGATACACCCCCAGCCCTATTTTTTTACTCTTTATTTTGAAACAGGGTCTCACTAAGTTGCAAAGGGCCTCACTATGTTGCTGAGGCTGGCCATGAACTTGCTATCCTCCTGTCTCAGCCTCCCAAGTACTGGGATTACAAGCATGGGCCACCACACCCAGCTGTGGAACTTCTTATAAGGAAAATCTTCAGCATGAAAGTGAAAATTTCAGGCTATGTCAAGAATCCCCATGTGACACACAAAGGAATTTATTATACAAAATAAGACTTTTTTTACATTTATTGGTGCATTATAGTCTAACATCATAATGTAGTTCATAGTAATGGTGATATACCTGCACTGAACACTAGGTGAGCTTTCCCCTGGCTCCCTCTCCACTCCCCCCTTCCCCATACAGGATATTGAAATTGACATGGGTATTCTCACATATGTACATAATGCCAATGGAAGTGTTTCCTTCATTAATTCTCCCTCTCCCTCCACCAGGACCCTCCCCTAGGACACCTCCCTGACTCCACTGGAGTTTCACCTACATTATCTAAAGTCCCTCTTGTATCCCAATTACTCCCTAGCTTCTGCATATAAGAGAAAACATATGACCCTTCACTTTCTGTGACTGGCTAATCTCACTTAACATAATTTTCTCCAGGTCCATCCATTTTCCTGAAAATGATATAATTTTTTTCTTCTTTACTGCTGAGTAGAATTTTATTGTGTGTATCCCATAATTTTGTAATCCATTCATCTGTTGATGGATACCTAGGCTGGTTCCATAATTTGACTATTGTGAACTGTGTTGCTATAAACATGGATATGTATGTATTACTATAATATTCTGGTTTCAGTTCCTTTGGAAAGATACCCAGGAGTGGTATCTCTGGATCATATGGTGAATCCATTTCCAATTTTCAGAGGAGTCTTCACACTGATCTCCATAGTGGCTGTACTAATTTGTACTAATCACACCAGCAGTGTATCAGAGTTCCTATATCCTCACATCCTCATCAGAATTTATTGTTGTTTGACTTCTTGATAATTGTAATTCTGATTGGGATTAGATGAATCACAGGGTAGTTTTGATTTGCATCTCCCTGATTGCTAATGATGTTGAATATTTTTTCATGTATTTACTGGCCATTTGTATTTCTTCTTTTGTGAATTGTCTGTTTAGTTCAATTGTCCATTTATTGATTGGGTTGTCTTTTATAGTTAAGTCTTTGTAGTACTTTGAATATTCTAGATATTATTCTTCTATCAGAAGAATAGCTGGCAAAGATCTTCTCCCATTCTGTAGTCTTGACGGTTACCTTTGATGAGCAGAAAGTTTTTAGTTTAATGTCATCCCATTTATTAATTCTTTTTTTGATTTCCTGAGCTTTGGGGATCTTATTGACAAAGTTTCTGCCTGTGCCTATATGTTGGAGTGTTTGATATATGCCCTCCTCTAATAACTTCAAAGCCTGTGGTCTAATTTCAAGGTCTTTGATTCATCTCAAGTTGACTCTTGTGCAGGGTGAGAGGTAAGCATTTAATTCCATTTTTCTTTTTTTTTCATTTATTGGTGCATTGTAATTATACATTTTGATATATGTCAGAGTATGAACATCGTACATGCACACATTGCACATTTAGCCCTCCCTTCCAACACCATTTATTGAAAAGGCTGTCTTTTCTCCAATGTATGTATTTGGCACCTTTGTCAAAAATCAATTGGCTATAAGTGTGTGGATTTATTTCTGTATCTTCTATTCTGTTCCATTGGTCTATGTGTCTGTTTTTGTGCCAATACCATACTGTTTTTATTACTATAGCTCTGTAGTATAATTTGAAGTCAGGAATTATGATCGATACTGCATGGATTTTATTGCTGAGAGTTGTTTTGACTATCCTGGGTCTTTTGTTTCTCCATATGAAATTTAGGACTGATTTTTCTAGGTCTGTGAAGAATGACCTTGGTATTTTGATAGGGATTGCATTGACTATGAAGTTCACTTTTGGTAGAATGGTCATTTTGATAAAATTTATTCTGCCTATTAAAGGACATGGGAGATCTTTCCATCTTTTAATGTCTTCTTCAATTTCTTTCTTTAGTGTTTTATAATTTTCATTGTAGAGGTCTTTTACTCCTTGATTAGATTTATTCCTAAGTATTTTATTGTTTTTGAGGTTATTGTGAATGGAACTGTTTGCTAGATTTCTTTTTCAGTGGATCCATTGTTGGCATATATAAAAGCTACTTATTTTTAGATTGATTTTATATCCCACTACTTTGTTGAATTTGTTTATTAGCTCTAGAAGTCTTTTGATTGAGGATTTTTTTGGTCTTCTAAATATAGGATCATGTCATCTGCAAGTAGATATAATTTCAGTTCTTCTTTTCCTATTTGAATTTCTTTGATATCCTTCTCTTGCCTTTTTGCTTTGGATAGAGTCTCGAGTACTATATAGAAAAGGAGTGGTGATAGTGCAAACTGTCCCAGTATGAGCCTGCATAGTTCAGGAACTTGTGTGGTAATGAACAGACCCACTGGATCTGTGAGTTGGCAAATCATCTCTCTGAGGTGGGGGCAGGGGTTACAGTCTGATAAGAGAGAACTGTGAATTAGCAGACAGTCCCTAGGGACACTCAGGCTGGCCGGACATAGAGTCAGCAGTTCACCACGCCCCTGCAGAGTCTCCAGAAATCACTACAGGACCACCAGTGGTGGTGTCTGTGGGGTAAAATAACTCAGCCAACCATGCCTCAGGCTCAAAAGGTTATAAACTCACTCCTGGCAGTGTTGGGGGCATCACAGGCACCAAGGCCAGAGGCCAACAAGGTCTCACATGATTACAGCTGCCCAGAGCAGCAGCGGTGTCCCTTGGGCTAATAACTGAGCCACCCAAGTTTCAGGCTCATAACAGTACAATCTCATTCTGCCAGAGCTTGGGCTCTGAAAGCAGGGTGGTCAGGGGCCAGGAGAGGTTATTGTGATCACAGCTACAGGCTGGGAATACAAGATTTTCTCTGCCAGCAGAGTTTGGGCCTGGTGATTATGCATGCCAGTGATCGACAGTGTTCCATGTGATTGTAGCCAGCAGATCAGTGGTGGTGTCCCTGGGCCATCAAAACTCATAAAACCAGGCCACAAATAAAGGACATAATCATCTCTGGCCCTGCTGAGCTTATGCCCAGTGGCCACAGAGGTCAGAGGTCAGTGCTTTGCAAGGTGTCATGGGTTTGCAACCAGTAGAGAAACAGTGCTGTCTGTGGGGCATTAAATCCCAACTAGTAGGCCACAGGCTCTGAATGGGACATCGTAGTCTCTGGCCCTGCTGAGTTTTGACCTGGAGAGCACAGTGACCTGCAGCCAATCAGAGACTCCTGTTTGCCTGAACTAAGAACTACATCTTTTTAAAGAGATTCTGAGGGACAAACTCAAAAGTCTGATTATATGAGACAGATTCATTGAGGCAAATATATACCCCCAGCATAGGCCTTATTATAAAGGGACAACAAATAGACATAGGATTCTCACACAAAGAGGAATAGGATGTCAAGACAACAGAAATACCAACCTGAGAATTCTGAAAACGTGAGACTGAAGAACAATGAGGAAAAAATAAACTCCCACAACTCAACAATAAGGGAGATCACCAATACTGTTCTGCAGAAAATGCCAGAAGGAGAATTGAGAATTTTGATTTTCAGTATGATCAAAATAAATTTCAGTATGATCAGAAATAAAATTGGAGATGTTGTACATGGAATGAAAGTCAATGAATGACTAGAGAAACTGAGGCCCTAAATAAAAAACAAAAAGGGGATTTGAATGAAATGAAGGAGACAATAAATGAATTAAAGACTTCAATAGAAACCACCTCTGGCAGGCTAGGCCAGATGGAAAATAGTCTCACTCTTGGAAGACAGTTCATTCAAAACTGACCTCACAGTCAACAATATAGAGAAGACAATATGGCAACATGACCAGAACATCCAAGTAATGTAGAATGATATGAAATGAATTAACTTATAGATAATAGGCATTGAAGAAGATCTAGAAGCACAAATCGCAGGAATTAGAAATCACTTTTTTTTTTGCGGTACCGGGGATTGAACCCAGGGGCGTTCTACCTCCGCGCTACATCCCCGGCCCTATTTTTTATACTTTATTTTGAAACCGGGTCTCACGAAGTTGCGGAGAGCCTCACTAGGTAGAGAGAGAGAGAGACAGGGAGAGAGAGAGAGAGAGAACTGAGGCTGGCCGCGAACCCGGATCCTCCGATCTCCACCTCCCAAAGTACTGGGATTACAAGCGTGCGCCACCACACCTGGCCTTAGAAATCACTTTAGAGAAATAATATCAGAGAATTTCCCAAAGATAGAAAAAGAGTTGGACACCCACATACAGGAGGCATTCAGAACACTAACAAGACAAGATCAAAGAATAACTTCTCCATGTCATATAATAATCAAAATGACTAACATAGAGGCCAAGGAAAGATTCTTAAATGCATCTAGAACAAAAGAACAGGTGACATTGAGGGGCAAAACAATGAGTCACTCCAGACTTGTCTATCCAAACCTGAAAGCTAGAAGGGAATGATATGTTGTACTTTAAACCCTGAAAGAAAACAACTTCCAACCAAGACTGCTACATCCAGTGAATATATCAGTAAAAATTGAAAAAGAAATAAAAACCTTCCAAGACAAGCAGAAACTAAAAGAATTCATGACTACTAAGCCGTCACACACAGAAAAAAAAATAATTAAAGGAAGAAAAAATAAATAATTACCAGATACAGAGAAGGGGAAAATTCCACCAGATAGGTAACTAAGCAAAGGAGAAATAACACTATATAAAACAGAAAATATAACTCAAAATGACAGGAAACAAAAATCATCTCTCAGTAATAACACTGAATGTCAAAGGTCTAAACTCCCCAATTAAAAGACATAGACTGGCAATGTGGATTAAAGAACATAATCTAACTATATGTTGCTTGCAAGAAACTCTCCTTACTTGCAAAGATAGCCATAGGCTAAAGGTGAAAGGATGGAAAAAGATATACCATGCAAATGGAGAAGAAAAAGAAGCAGGGGTAGCAATGCTCATATCTGACACAGCAGACTTTAAGATAAATCTTATCAGAAGAGACAAAGCAGGTCACTTCTTACTAATAAAAGGGACAATCCAACAAAAAAGATCTAATGATAGTAAACATTTATGCCCCAAATGTGGGGCACAAAATTTTATAAAACAAACTCTTTGGGACATTAAGTCTCAAATAGAACCTAATAATATTGGGAGACTTCAACACACTGCTCACACTACTAAATCCATCTTCTAGACAAAAGATGTACCAGAAGAACACTATAAATCAAATGTACCTTAATAGACATATACAGAATATTCTAACCAACAACACCTGAATACACATTCTTCTCAGATGCTCATGGAACTTTCTCCAAAATAGACAACATTCTGGGCCACAAAGCAAGTACCAGCATATTAAAGACAAAATGTAATATAATTCCTTTCATCTTCTCAAATTATAATGGAATGAAAGAAGAAATCAAAACAGGAAGACCAAATGATATTACATAAATACATAGAAACTGAAGGACACACTTTTGAATGAGGACTGGATTGTAGAAGAAATAAGAGGTGAAGTAAAAAAATTTCCTAGAATTAAATGAAAATAGAGACACAATATACTAACATCTATGGGACACTTTGAAGGTGGTTTTAAGAGAGATTTTTATAGCACTGAGTGCCCACATATGAAAATCAGAAAGTCACCAATTAAACAACCTAATGACATACCTCAAAGATCTCGAAAACCAGGAACAGACTAATCCCAAAGCTAGGAGAAGGCAGAAGATAATTAAAACCAGAGAAGAAATCAATGAACTAGAGAACAAAAAAAGTTAAGAAAACAAAAAGCTGGTTCTTTGAAACATTAACAAGATTGATAAATACTTAGCCAACCTAAACAGAAGAAAGAATCAACCCAAATTATTAAAATCAGAAATGAAAACGGAGACGTCACCACAGACAGTGGGGAAATCCAGAGGATCATCAGAAACTATTTTGAAAATTTAAACTCCAATCAACTGGAAAACATAGAAGAAATCGACAGATTTCTAGGCATATACAACCTACCTTAACTGAACCAAGATGATATAGAAAACCTAAACCAACTCATAGCTAGCAAAGAGATAGAAACAACAATAAAAAGCCTTCCACCAAAGGAAAGTCCAGGTCCAGACAGAATCCCAGCTGAATTCTATAAAATCTTTACAGAAGACATTAACCTAATACTTCACAAGTTATTCTGTGAAATAGACAGAAATGGAATCCATTCAAACTCCTTCTATGAGGTCATTATCACCTTAACACCCAAACTGAATAAAGATCTTTCAAGAAAAGAAAATTACAGATCCATATCCTTCATGAACATAAATGCAAAACTCTAAACAAAATACTAGCGATATGCATCATAAACCATAGCAAGAAAATTGTACACCATGACCATGTTGGTTTCATTCCAGGGATACAAGGCTGCTTCAACATATGCAAATCATACTTGTCATTCACCACATAAATATAACTGAGGACAAAAATCACATGATCATCTCAATAGATGCTGAAAAAACATTTGACAAAATCCAACACCCATTCATGTTAAAAACACTGCAAAAAATCAGAATAGAAGGAACTTACCTCAATATCATCAAGGCAATATACAATAAACCCAAAGCCATCATCATCTTGAATGGGAAAAAAACTGAAGGAATTCCCTTGAAAACCAGGTACAGAATAAGTTTATAAGTTCATTTTGCTTGTTTTACTTATGAAATTTCCTAAACTTAAACATGACCCCAAAACACAGACCTGTGGGCTGCAGATTAGAAGGCTGATAATTGGGAGATATAAATGATCATTTGGAATAAGATCTAAGATCAGCCAGGTGAGCTTGGAGCCACCTTAAGTGTTGCTATGATTTGGACCTGAAATGTTCCCCAGAATCTCATGTGCTGAGGTTCGTTCCCCAGTGCAGCAGTGTTCAGAAGGGAGGCCTTTGGGGGATGATTGTACCAGAAGGGCTGCAGCCTCATTAAGGGATTAATCCATTGATAGATTTACAGGTTAATGGTCTGTTTAGCAGGTGCGGCCTGATTGGAGCAAGTAAGCCATTGGCAGTGTGCCCTTGAAAGGGATACTTTGCCTAGGCTCTCTTCTGTCTCTCTCTCTATCTCTCTCTCTCTGTCTCTGTCTCTCTCTCTCTCTCTCTCTCTCTCTCTCTTTCTGTCTCTCTCTTTCTCTGTCTTTCTGCTTTCTGACTTCCCTGAGGTAAGTAACTTTGCTCCACCATGCACACCCTACCATGATGTTCTGTCAAACCATGAGTCAAAATAAATGTCTATTCTTTACATTGGTTATCTTAGATATTCTATCACAGTGACCAAAAACCGACCAACAATGCATGAAGGGACAGGTATCTTGGTTTCCCATTCCTCCCTGTTCATCAGCCTTGGAGGAACTGGCCTTGAGTGGGCAATAGCAAGAAAGGTCAGCTATGATGTTTTTGTTTCAAAGCACAAGGACTTTAGCAGGAATTGAAACACCAGAGAATTAAGCTGCTTTCCCAAACTCACAATCCTAAGACCTAGTTTTAACCACAAGAGTCAAATAAGGGGTCAGAATTAATCAGGCCTGTTCTGCTTCTTCCTGGGTCACCTTCTATTCCCCGCCTGCATAGTCACCATGCTGCACTTGAGTGGAGTCTGTGCTGTCCTCCTGTGCTCCCTGAGTTCCACAGGGGTATGGAGGGGCTTCAGTGCCCCTGCCCCTAGACACAATGCTCAGCACCTGGAGATCTGTGGCTGAACCAGCAAATAGGAACAAAGCGCTGACTCTGCAGTGCAATGCATGGGGGCTGCATGGACAAAGAATCTTAAAAGTACAGTCACAGCAATAGGACAAGAAAAAGTCCAGAAGGTCATTTGAAGAACACAAATGACTTTACATTTGGAGCCTCCCTGGAGCTGGTAAGTGGTTTCATATGCTCTGTGGATGGAGGAGTTGCTGGAATCACATATGTCATCCATTCCTTCTCTGGGGCTTGGAAACCACGCTCTCACTGACCTTGGTAACTCCCTCTCCTGCCCAGATGTGTCCTGTATCCCCTGCAGCCTTGGGACAGGCCCTAGGGCAGTAAATAGATGGGCTGCCTCTGGGTGCCCCCCTCAATTGCAATTGTGAGTGCTAATGAAAGATTAAGATAAGTACCTCTAATCCAATATTGGATTTCTCATAAAAGCCAGGGAGCAATCTTCCAAAAGCTGCCTTCTCTTGACTATGATGCCAAAGTGGTACCAAGGACAATACAGCAAATCACCAGTCATTAGTCCTGACTCAGCTCTGGCAGTAGGGGGCGGATGGGGAAGGCTGCAGCTTTTGGCAAGAGCCCAGCAGTTGTAAAATATAGAATCAGGTTAATGCCCTATTCTGCCCCACTAGGAACACCTAATGCAAAAGCCCCATCCACAGGCACATAAAGTAGCCATCGCCCTTCATTCTCTTGGAGCGCCCATCAGCAGTGTTGTACTTAGGCTGGGCAATGAAATCCACTGTGTGTGGGTGGCTTCAGGTTGTGTGTCTGTTCTTTTGGGAAACAGCATTAAATGTTGCAATGGAGTTGCGTATGTTAATAAATGGGTCACATGAAATTCAAATGGCACCACCATCATAAGAGGCAGGATGAGAGAAAGCAGCAGTTAGAGAACACACATACACACACACACACACACACACACACACACACACACACACACGAGGGCTCCTTTAACAAAAATGGTTTGTAGCATAGCAAATCATATTAGTTGAATCGTATTAGCAAGGGCCCATCTGACCAATGCTGCTGGAATCGATGTTAGCTGTTTCAGTCTGGAAGCTTATGGATTCTTAGAAAGAAACGTTTCCCTACTTTGCTTTGCATAATGAGGACAATTTCTGACCATTTTTTATTAAGCCCCTGTCATAGCTAAACGTGGCCTGTAGAGGGCACTAGTGCATCCAAGCACCAATTCAGGTCCTTCAAGTATTGCAGGGCCTTTGCACTTACCACCCTTTTGCTCAGATGGATTCTCCCAGATCTTTATACAGTTACCTCCTTCTCAGAAGTCAGGGTGGACTGCTTAGGTCACTATTTCCAGAGACCCTCTCTGGTCTCTTGGAATAAAGTATTCCTCACCCACTCACCCATCCAGTTACTCTGCTGATTTCCTGCACAGTGGATAGTCATTGCTGAGAACGTCACCCTGTCTGTCTTCTACCTTCCCCATTGGACACGCTGCTCCCATGTGGTCCTGCTCACCACACACAAGAACATGCTCAACGGGTGCTAGCAGAGGTGAGGAAAGAGGTGCTGTCCTTCCACATCCTCGTGTCCCCGGAGAAACATTCTGGATGAAGAGGCGCAAGGGCTTTTCTGAGACCCACGCATTTACGCTGCACTTGCCTGCACCTGTTCGATCTTGTGTCTGGGGAAAGCCTAATTTCAGGGAAGCCAATGATCCGGAAGCTTGATCCCATGACAAGCAATGCAAACCCAATAGAGTCTGTCCTCTGACGAGTCCGTGATTCACTGTTGAAGCCCCAGCCCCCTGCCGACGCCTCGCACTTTATGGATTCCAGGTGCCCCGTGGAGTCCAGTTGAAATGAAAGTGATCTGGGGACTGATGGACCCAGACAGATCCCAACTTCGTTATGTTTTACCCTTCCAGCATCTTAAAATGGAAAAACTCAAGCAATGTTAACTGCACAATACCTGTTTCTGGAGTGATGAGCCCATGGGGGAATGTCTAAAAGTAGTCCTATGCTTTGAGATCACCTTAATTTCCAGGATCAAGCAAGGAAACTAGCAGAATTCAAGAAGATTGACTGCTGTTTCCAGTCTTTTCTTCAATAGCTGAACACTAGCAACTTTACCAAAATGAAGCAGACGAGCTCTCAGCAAGGGGTTCTTAGTGTCCATGACCCCAGAAGGTAATATATTAAGAGAAATAACAGTTCATAAATTCTCCTGAATCGCGGCGTCTTTAAAGCAGTCTCTGTTGCCACATTGGTGAGCACAGCTTGTTTTGACTTCCTCAGATGTTTCCTTTGCGATCTCATAGAAGAGGGCTTGCTTTAGGTGCTGAAAACCTGAAAGCAGAAGCAAGAACGATTCGACTTGCCCAAGCTGGGCAAAGGCCTCTGGTGCTCTGCCCCCTGATCCAAAGCAAAAAAAAAAAAAAAAATCCCATTTTTCTTTTTTTTTTTTTTTTTTTTTTTGCGGTACGGGGGATTGAACGCAGGGGCGTTCTACCTCCGCGCTACACCCCCGGCCCTATTTTTTATACTTTATTTTGAAACCAGGTCTCACGAAGTTGCAGAGGGCCTCACTAAGTAGAAAGAGAGAGAGAGAGGGAGAGAGAGAGAGAGAGAGAGAGAGAGCTGAGGCTGGCCTCAAACCCGGATCCTCCGGTCTCCGCCTCCCAAACTACTGGGATTACAAGCGTGCGCCACCACGCCCAGCCTAAAAATCCCATTTTTCTTCTGCCATTGACATGTGTGGATGGTTTATAAGTTATTTCTTCCCACTTTTTTATGAATTTCAATTTCTGAATAATTGTGGGTTTACAGAAAGGTTCCATGGCACTGAGAATTGCTCGTGATGAAATGATTTGGACCTGGGTGATGGTGATGTCCACGCGACCTCCTGGATGCTTCATGTGATGCTGCGCTGGACACTTTGAGATGCCCAGTGAGTGTTGCTTCTTACTCATTTGTTTCGCGCTAACTGCCTTAGTAAAATCATATGAAGTTAAAATAGATTTTCAGCTGTGGATCTGTCATCTTCATATGATACGTTGCCTTTTCGTACTTGGCTCTTCTGTTTCTTTTCCTCTTGGCTTTGCGTTGTTTGGCACTTCTGGAATGCTGATACATAACCTTGGTGACGAAAGGCTCCACTCCCTCTTAAATACTGTAACCAGGTGATGAGTTCCCTAGAAATTAATATTATAGGGCAGTGATCTCTCTCCCTCAGTTCCTGCTTCCTGAGAGAACAATTTCAAACAGAAAGCACAGATAAGGCATGTAAGAGGTATATTTAGGAAGTGGGGGACACAGTAATAAAAGAAGGCCATGATAAAAGGGGTTGCATTCTAGGGAAAGGGTCCAGTTATGAGAGAGGGAGCCCAAAAAGGGTCGCTTCCCTGGGATGAGGCATGGCCTGCGACAAAGAAGTTTCACTCGGCCTAGAAACCTTCCCCTCATGCACGTGCATTTGGAGAGGTCACGCTATCTCTTTTCCCCCAACAGCTTACTGAGTCTGCACCTTCCAGCTATTTTGCCTGTTGGAGACTTTCTTTCTCGGGGGAAGGGGGTGGAGGCCATGTCTAAAACAGCAATTGTAGCTCCTTATCTCTCTTCATGAGGTCTTGTCTAACCCTCTGCCCCATTTCCTTCCCTGCCCTGCTCATCTCTAATCTAACTACCTAACAATACTGACAGGGGATTCTCCCATTGATCCTGCCTCATGCCTGGTCTTCCAAGGCATTTGGGGAGGTAAGTTTTGTTGTTTCTTTAATTCCATCCTTAGCCATTGATCTGTGATTCTTCATTCCGAGTCAACACTGAACACATAATTTCCCAGAAATTTTCTTAGATATTTTTACATTTTAAAAAACTTGGAACTGTCTCTATTATCATTGGCCACAAATCGCGGGTTCATGAACATCAGACAAGGGAGAGGAAGCAACTTTGGTTGCAAAGGAAACCATTGAGCAGAGGCCAGGCTGACTCCAGTGAACCAACCCACTGAAGGTGAGCCGGGCCAGGGGCTGCGTCCTGCAGGAGCCAGAGCTGAGATCAGGACTGGAAGCATCCAGAGCGGTGTCAACTATTGTGCAGTTGTTAGCGAGTTACACCAGAATCAACCTGTTTCTCTTTAATAGCCACATGCACCACCTCATTTCTAAATTCCATCCAGAGAGAATGAAGAAATCCTTTGTTAGCCTTCAAAGGTTATATGTATATCTTGCCTTGTAATTTTGTGTCCTTTGGCTACTTTTCTCATGTTTATATTGTTTCAATTGAGTTGGATTTATATCATTGCAATATTGACTTCATTTTTTAAAAAATTCAAGAAAATATGTGTTTATTTGAAATAATAAATTAAAAATAAAAAATTCTTGAATTCCTTTGATTTGAATTTTTTTGTGTGTGTGTGTGTTTGTGGTTCTGGGGATTGAACCCAGGGGCAAGCTACATCCCCAGCCCTTTTCTTTTTCTTTCTTTCTTTTCTTTTTAAATAAAAACAAGATCTTGCTAAGAATCTCACTAAATTGCTGAGGCTGGTCTCAAACCTGTGATCTTCCTGTTTCAGCCTCCCAAGTACTAGGATTACAGGCATGCCCCACCATGTCTGGCTCCTAATTTGGGATTTAAAATAATCTAATTCTGTATAGAAACATTATTTCAGTTGATGAATTTTTCATATCCATGTCATTTTCAAAATTGAGGGGGGAAAATTAATTGCTTGGCTCTAACATCAAAAAACCTGGACATCCGTTGATTCATTTTGCTGTTAGAGGAACACACACACACACACACACACACACATGCGTGCATGCAGACACACATTTACTAAAAGCATCTGACAGAATTTCCTCACTGAGCAGTAATGACAGAGAGAGCCTCGGGGCTACTGTGAAATGTATAAACTAGGGCTCAGACTCAGAGTGGTTTCTACACTAGTTTGGATGGTGCAAACACTGTTGTTTGTCCTGCTTCTTCCTCCTTTTCCAGATTTCACTGCAATCTTGGGGGAGTGGAAGCTTCAGGCCTTCAGAGCACTCAGGGTCCCCA
Organism: Glis glis; assembly: GCA_004027185.1. Classification (NCBI taxonomy): domain Eukaryota; kingdom Metazoa; phylum Chordata; class Mammalia; order Rodentia; family Gliridae; genus Glis; species Glis glis. The sequence goes on along the minus strand of PVJS01000554.1, from coordinate 54,126 downwards.
GCATGTTCCTCCTTTCAGGTGCAAGCCACCTGAGCCAGCAGCCACCACCTGGCCGGCCTCCTCCTCCACCGCAGACAGGGGTGTCACAGCCCTGCAGTGTGCAGCTTGGCTCCCCGTACTCCTGACCCCCGCACCATCCTTCCCTCACTCCCAGCTTGCAGACCGTCGAGTGCACCCACCCCACTGTCTTGTCCCTGTTCCCTTGGGAGTGGCGGAGTATCAAAGCGGAAATGGTCCATTGAATGGCGAATTGAATCTTGAAGTGTGTGCTTGATGCTGGGGTTCCCAGGAGCTATTGCAAGTTTAGAAGTGGATGAGCAATGATAGGAGTGCTGTGTGGGAAGGAAGCAGGAGAGTGTGCAGGCAGAGAGAGCTGCACAAATAACCAGTTCAGGGTGGAGAAGCCTCTGCCCCCTGCCCTGCAGTCACTTAGAATCTTCTTAGGAAGGCCGAGTGGGCAAAGATCTGTGAAACCATTTCCTCCGTCTTCTGGAATTAGCGTCGCTATCCAGTAGTGGCTTATTTCCTCCTGTAGCAACAAAAAATGTTCTGGTGTGTATAGATGAGACTACCGACATCACTGTAAGCCAGTAGAAGTGAAATGCAAAGCAGAGAGACTTTTCCGAGTGCTGGGATCCTTATCATGGACACCAAATGAAATGCATTTTTTTTAATCCAAGGAAAAAAGACAAGGAGGCCTTCAAAAAATACTGAAGTTCCATTATGGGACATCAGCCCTGTTCCAGACACAGATGCTCGCCGGTGATTCCCTGTGTATGCATTTGTTTGGAAGGATGCAGTGGGGGTGAACAGGGAGGCGGATAGAACTTAGGAGGACACACAGATGCACCCAGGTTGGACAGGGCCTTTGCCCACACTGTGGTCAGACTAGGGAGACCAGTGGGAAGAGAGCACGCCTGTCCACAGTGCCTGGGTGGAGCAGCATTGGTCCTGAGCACTGGTCCTGTGCTACAGGCTCAGTCTTGCTTCATATCCTACCTGATTCGGTCCACACTTTACCTGTTGGTTGCCACCTCTGATTTTTTTCTACTTAATTATTTATTGTTTAAGCTTCATATTCAACCTCAAAGAGCCATAAATTGCTCTCACTCCTTTTCCTTACTCTATTTTTTTAGTAATATTTTTTCTTACTGCAGTTATCCTTAGCTATCGAATGACTGCATTATTTTCTAGAAAAGAAGTTATAGCAACATAAAAAGAGAAAAGCATGGAGTGTTTTTCTTTAAAGAACGTGAAAAATGAAGAGAAATATGAGACCAACCTTGTCAGCAGTGTTTATTCAAGAAATTACATCATACTATAATAAAGATCCTTTTCTATAAATGAAATTACTTGGCCAGAACCATTTCCCCAAGTGTGCAGAAAATGCACCCAGCGAGACTGCCAGCAGAATACAGTAAGAGACGTGTCTGGGATGTAGTCTAGCGCTGTTATAGACACAGGACACAAAGTTTAAAACTAGACTGGGTAATGGCGGGCACAAAAGAAACCTCTGAAACAATATGAAGAAGGGTAAAGATGGGGACTTTCCACTCCAGGAGGGGCAGGGCCTGGCGAAAGTCCTTTCCCTCGAAGCCTCTTGTCAATTTGCAGACTCTCTTGCTGACCAACTAGAGGCCACATCAGGGGCGAGTCAGGGATGTGTCCAGCAGATCGTACCCTCTCACATGTGTAAAACGCTTTGAAGGGAAAGGAGTGTATTACTCATTTCTGTAATCAAAGATAAAGCCAAGAAGCAATCTAGTATTTTGCTGGCTGAGCATGTTGCGCCTCAGTTGGTGGAGCCCCCTTCCTCTCTGGGGATGGCCAAGTTGGCCAAGACGTTGTGTTTGGGAGCTTTGGGGGAGCAAATATTTAGGAGGAACTGTAGCCTTCAAGGCACAGCTGCAGCTTTCAGGCTTCTTGGAAAGCCCCAGGGAAATTTAAATGATGGTTGCTTTGATGTGTCAGCATGAGTCCAACATTTTAACACAGCTACAAGCAATTTGGAAGAACAGAATGGTGAGCGGGAAAGAACGCGAGGATGGCCATGCCGAACGCCAGCCATGCTGAAGATGAATATCGACACACGGGGACAGGAGCAACCTCATCAAGCGTGTGACACATTAATCATTGTTATCTCTGGGTTGTCGGATTATAATCAATGTCTGTGCTATTTTTATCTTTTCTTAATTGTCGCTGCGGAACATGCATTGATTTATCACCGGGGGATGGGTGTTAGTTTTCAGACATTTCAAGATTTTTTCCAGTTCTTTCTGGATCAGCCAGAGAAAGGCATTTCAGGTTAGAGTGAGAAGCAGCCAGGTGAGCCCAGCTGCCCATGTGCAGACTTGGAAGGTGTAGAGCCTCCAGCAGAGCCTCCCTGGGCACAGCGGTGCCCTCTGTTGAGGACTGGGCTCTTACTCACTAAACCCAAGATCCATTCAGTCACCCTCAATTAGTCAACAAAAAGCTACAGAGGGCTTACCTGTGCCAGAAACCATGCCTAGGTCCTGTGTGTAGTCCTGAGAGGACAGACCTTCCTCCGTCTCTGTCCACAGAGCCAAGGGCCCCACGGAAGGAGAAGGCGCAACCTCACTGAAAGCTAATCACAGGAGTGCCTGCCAAGTGGGCGTGGTGGCGCATACCTATGATCCCAGTACTTAGGAGGCCGAGATAGAAGGATCGCAGGTTCAAGGCTAACTTCAGCAACTTAGTGAAACCCTCAGCAACTTAGTGAGACCCTGTTCTGAAATCAAAATCAAAATAGCACTAGAACTCTAGCTCATAGGTAGAACACATATGGGTTCAATCCCCAGAATCGCAAAAAAAAAAAAAATAACAAAAAGCCTGGCAAGGCCAGAAGATGTGTTAGGGGATAATCTGGACATGTCAGATGTCATTTTGGCACAATGTAATTTTCAGTCTGGGAGGAAGGATATGCCTAATCGGAAAGAAACTGCCTGCAAACATAGATAAAGTGGAGCACTGAAGAACGGGGTGGAGTAGGGGAGAGGTGGCCACGCTGGGCGAAGTGAGTGGGGAAGGTGGTGTTGCAGTTGGGTGTTGCTCCCTCCAAGGCAGGAGACAGCGATTCAGGAGAGTGGACTTATGGAGGCTGAGTGAGTTAGAGACAGGGTGTGCCTGTGTGTATACAAGTCACCTTCTGCTTAGACCAGTGCACATGTGGGAACAAAAATTACCATTGTCTGTGCCCTGTCTCAATGTGCCTGCTGGTGAACGGCACCATGTCCCACTGTTATTTCCAGAACCCATGTTTCCGAAGGTCAAGAACGTCTCCAGAGAATTTCACCTTCGTGGCTTGCTCTCTCCTCTGTTTGGTTATCGAAAAACATAAAACAAAACACCAGGGCTGGGCACAGTGGCCCATGCTTGTAATCGCAGTGCTTGGGAGGCCAAGACAGGAGGATTGCAGGTTTGAGGCCAACCTCAGCAATTTAGCAAAAATCCTGTTTCAAAATGAAATATAAAATAGGGCTGAGGATGTAGGTTGGAGGTAGATCGACCAGGGTTCAATCTCTGTACCACAAAAACAAAACAAACAACAACAAAAACCCAAACCCAAATGAGGTTCAGTTTTCTTCTCTGAAACACAGCACAAGATTCCTGAGGGACAAGGCTTTGGCCTTCATCACAAACACACACACACACACACACACACACACACACACACACACACACCATCCCACCCATACACACACAATATAGCACACAAAACAAATAGGAGGTCCATGTATTTTGACAGCAAGTCCACACTCAGAAATCCAGGAGACATTAATAGTAACGTACTCAATGGAGACTTTCTGGGTGGCCATAAGCTCATCGAAAAGAAAACCAGAATGGAAGACACCCAGAGGCCTTGACAAAGAACCAGGGCCAACTCTGAGAATGGGTGGAGGAACCTGGCTCCCAAGGGTCTGGGGCTGCAGGATGTGGGGGAGCCACAGGACCTCACTCAGGAGCTCCGGGCCTGCAGCCATCTCCTCCTCCCCGAGGCACACAGTGGATTCCACCAGAAGAACAATGGTTTGCTTTATTAGAAACACGTATGGCTCAGAAACGTATCGCCTGTGGAAAGCACGGTGACTGCTCTCGTACAACGGCTCCGCTAATAACTGCTGCTCGATTCGACGGGCGATCTGGTCTCATATTATGACTCAGATGAAACTGTTTCTCAAAACATGTCAAGATTTAATAGTTAAGATTGTATAGCTAACTGCATCAGGCTCATCTCACAAAGAATCGTCATGGGAACCCAGGGCCTCTCCAGGAGGTTGGTATAATAGATGGACTTGAAAGTCTCTGAGCAACCAGGACTGGCACACGTGTCCCTAGACAGAGGAACGTGGGATTCCCTAGAGAGGACCAGTGGCCCAACTGCTCTGGCTCCTGGCGTCTGAGAAAGAGAAGCACTCAGAGGAGAGCTAGCGGGATCCTGGGGTCATCCGTGCTGGATTTCATGAAGAAAACCTCTTCCATGCAGAAAACCTCCTCCTTAGTTTTGGAAACCCAGAAGCCAAGGAGCAGTCTGGGAGGAAGGAGGGAGCAAAGGCCATCAGGAGCCACTGAAGATGTCTGGCCACATTTCAAACTAAATTTCCTCATCCTTAAAATGCAGGAGAGCTGAACTAGCTGACCAGGCTGACACATTCTCTGAGGCTTCCTGAGAATTTGAAGTCATAGGATACCTGCTGCGGAATCTCTTCACAGCACCTCTTATTTAACAGAACACATTCTAGAAACACCCTCCCATCTCAGCCGTGGCAACTGATGCTGAGGACATGTGTCTGTGTGTGCAAGGAGGAAGACAGAGAGAAGGTGGGCTGTTGGGTCTACTCTTAGTAAAAGGACCACAATGGACCATGTAGCCATGGTTACCATTAATTTTTCTTCTACTGAACAAGTGAATATTTTTTAATGGATGCATAAAAATCATGCATATTTATGGGGTACATTGTGATATTTCAATACATGTGTGCAACATGTAAGTGAGCAGATCAGGGTAATTGGAATATCCATCACCTCACACATTTATCATTCCTCTGTTAGAACATTCAAAAATCTTCTCTACCAACTATTTGAAATATATGATTATTTGTTGTCGACCATTGTTTTCCTACTAAAAAAGATTATCTGAGCAGTTGTCACTGTCAGGGCATCCTTAGCACTGTGTGCGAGTTCCTTGGGAGCCCCAGATGCTGGGAGGGGTCAGCTGGTTCCTCCTGCGGCCTCAGGACAGGACAGGAGACTGGCCCAGTGTCAGTCAGTGGAGGCAACACTGTGTGCAAAAGTGTGGTGTCTACGTGGGGCGGGGGTGTGAGTATAGTGAGGGATTGTGCAAGTGTGTCATGCATGACGCATGTGTGTGATGTGCGGACATGTGAGTGTATGAGTGTGGTTGCATGCATGTGGGGGTGTGCATGTGTTTATATGTGTATGAGTGTGGATATTGTGTGAGTGTTAGTATGTGTGTGGGTGTGAATGTGTGTGTGCCTGTGTACCTCTATGGGTGTGAGTGCATGCATGAGGTTTATATGTGTGTGAGTATGGGTTGCATGTGTGGACACGAGTGTGGGTGTGAGCCTATGAGCATCCTGCTTGGCTGGAATGGACAACCTGGCGGATGCACCTCCATCTGAGGTGTTATTTCAGAGTGTCTGGGTCTGTGTGTCATCTAACTAATTCTCTTGCAATACTGCTCTTCCCAGTGGAGGCTTGGATAAAGGTTGAATGGAGAGACATTAAAAACCCTTCCACAGGTGTCTAGAGGGAAGGTGTCTTAGCATTTTAACTGAGCCCATCCCTGAATAGAGTGCCCATACAGAGGAGCACATTGTCGCTGCACAAGGCAGACCAAGGACACTGCAAGCCAGGCTGGGCTTGTCTTTGAAAGTCAGTGCTGTGTCTGCAGATTGCACATGATGGGGATGACTGAAGTCTAGTGTCTCAGTCAACATTCTCACAGCTGTAATCTAGAACAACTGACCACACAACTTAGAGGAAGGAGGACTTACTTGCTCAGTTTTCTTGGAGATTCCAGGGTTCAGTCTATGTCAGGCTGGGTCTACAGAACTCAGGGCATGGCAGCAGGAAGCAGAGAGAGGGAGAGAAGGGGCTCTGCTCTCACATCATGGAGGCTGGAAGCCAGACAAAGCAGGAGAGAGCAAGGGCTCTAACCCCACATCATGGAGGCTGGAAGCAAGAGAGCTAACAAACAAAGGGATCCAAAGACAAAAGCACAATCACTAAGGCCACACCCCCAGGTATCCACCTTCTCCACCCACACCCCACCAGCCTAGGTTGCCACCCAGTCAATCCATTGTACTGGAGTTCTCTACTGATGAGATTACAACTCTAATGAATTAATTATACAAACTCTGAACCTTACATGAGCTCTTCAGGGCACTTTCTACATCTAACCATCAGACCTCAACCTCAAATCCACCCAGCATTGCAGCACAGTGTAACCTGAGTAAAGGTTAGAACAGGCTTCGTCAGACCTGCTCTTTGAGAAGACAAGCTCAGCACAGCAGCCCCGTGCCTTCCCTGGGATGCTCCAGGGGGAACTTCCGGGGAATCACATGAGACAAGCAAATGCAATGCTTCGTTCCACTGTCCATACAGGACTAAAGATAGAAAAGCAAATACCAAGCTGGGCGTGGTGGCACATGCTTGTAATCCCAGTACTTGGGAGGCTGAAACAGGAGGATCACAGGTTCACGACCAGCCTCAGCTACTTAGTGAGGCCCTCTGCAACTTAGTGAGACCCTGTTTCAAAATAAAGAATAAAAAATAGGGCTGGGGGTGTAGCCTGGAGGCAGAATGCCCCTGGATTCAATCCCTGGTACATATCTGATATGTGGACTTTGAAGAGTTGCTCTGTTGTCCTTCTTGGGAATAGCAAGATAGTGGTGCTCATGTTCTCTAGAAAAAAGTCTTCAGAATCTTCCAGGAGGACCCTGGTAAACTCCATTTTGCCTATGCTCCCTGACACAGAATAGTCTAAGGAGAGTTCCTAGTGGAGAGTAATGATCCTAGAGGAGAGAACACTGGGTCAGGGAAATTTAGGCTTCTGTTTCAGGGCTATCATTTACTGCATGATCTCTTGGCAGAGTTTTCTGTTCACTACTCATTCTGTTCCTCATGTTTGGTTGCATGGGTGTGTAGAGATAACCTGAGAGTCATGTAGAAAAATAAAAGGCCTGGTATCGGTAGGATGGCCAATGCTGTCTTGAACGCAATGGTCAGCACTTTTGGAAGTCTGGTAGTGACGTCTGGAGAGAACAGAGCTCTTTTGAGTCCCAGGAGAAGCCTGGGTCACGTAGGGCCCCTTTGGGGAAGCGCTGGCATTTCATTCCCATTTTACTGCTTCAGCCCAACACGTCTCTAAAATTACCTTCTGCGGTGATTCTAGTGATTGATTGGTAAGTAAGGTTAATGGTAGGCAATTTTCAGTGACCACAGGGTATCATAAAATGCATTTTCTGTGAATTCAGGCCGATCAGGGGAGGCAACACAAATTTGTTCTGATTTGTTCACAGGCATATTTCAAGAGACTCGAAACTTCAGCCCAACTTGTGCTGCACCTAATTAATACATGTGTTTGCACATTTCTATGGAATGTCAGTTCACAAAATGAATTTTCAAAGAAATAAGAATGCACAACTATTTTAGTCTCATACAACTTGGGAAGTGTGTTTCTCCAGGTAAAGAGCTGGGTCGTTTCCAGGGTGTCTTCCTGAATAACAAGAAGATGGCTTGCATGGTTGTGGAAGGGAAGGGGTTTGTAGTTGTTTCTACTTCTTTGCAGGTGAAAACTAGATCAAATGATGTTCAGGGAGGGAAATTGATTTTTAAGCAATTTTATTTCTTTTTGGTACTGTGGATTAAACCAAGGGGCATTGCACCTCTGAGCTAGACCCCCAGCCCTATTTTATGTTTTAGTTTGAAACTGGGTCTCACTAAGTTGCTGAGGCTGGTCTTGAACCTGTGATCCTCCTATCTCAGCCTCCCAAGTACTAGTATTATGGACACGCGCCACCACATCCAGCTTTTAAGCAAATCTTGTGACCATTTTTTCATTTGAAATGGTCACATGATAGTGCTTACAAGACCACTCTGGTTAAGAAAAGCCAAAACTGGACATCAAGTTGCACAACTAGGAAGAAGGCCAGCTTTACTTTCAGCAACAGCTCTGTCTTCTTCTTGCTCCAAATTAATATTTGGGCCAAATAGTACAAGGTGGCACTTTTAGTCAAGAGTGCATGACTTTTATTAGTCTCTTTGCTTTTCATATTTGTTGAGAGATAGAAGACAATAATGAAGACAACTGAGACAAACAAGATAAAAGGAGAAGAATTACCTATGACAGCTACTGGCACGATTGCCAGATGCAGGTCACAGCTGTTAAATGCAACAAAGCCCAGAGATTTCCAGCTGACCTTCGTTAACTTAACCAACTAGCAAATGTATCTACAACCAGTCGCTCTTCACCAGGATTTGATAGATGCTACAGACTGAATGGTTTATCCCCTTAAAATTATAATGTCCTTATAAAAAGAGGCCCCAGAGACCCTTTGCCCCATTCACTGTGTGTGGGCACAGCAAGAAGGTGCTGTCTGTGAACCAGAAAAGGATCTTACTAGACCCCACCACGCTGGCACTCTGATCTGGAACCTTCAGCCTTCAGAACTGTAAGAAATAAGTTTCTGTTATTTATTGCCATCTGATCTATGGAATTCTTTTATAGCAGCCCAAATGGACTAAGACAGAAGGTAAATATTCAAAGATACAGATTCCTGGATGTCAATACTGACCTATTGAACCAAAATTCCTAGAAGATAGAGGCTCTTGAGACCGACAGAGTTTAAAAGCTACTTGGTGAGCACCAGGGTGTTCCCAGCCTGGACCTGGAGGGACAACTGCAGACACCCTCCAACAAAGAAGACAGCTTCCAGGGCGACTGACCACATCACTGACAGGAGACAGGGTTTAACATGTTCTTTGGCCTCTCTGCATCTCAGGAACTTCCTCTGTGAAAAGTGGGGAGCACAGGCCGATGCTACAGGGATGTTCCCAGGGGTGGGTGAGACACACTATGTGTAAATACTTCCAAGTACATAAAACAAACAAACAAACAAAAATGATGATCTATTTTTCCTCACAAGCAAAGACCAAAATAATTAGCAATATATAAGCACAGCTTATTTATTTATGATATTTTAGATTTTATAAGCTCTCTGCAAATGACCATTTCCTTTCCTTTGATCTGGAGTAAAATCCTTACCTATTTTTCTTGTTTTGCTTTTTGAGCCGATATGTCAAAGGTTATTTTGCAAAAGGTCCTCCCTAAATTATCTAACCCTTTCCCCTCTGAACATTTAAAACTGTCAAACAAAAATAAAATTCATTTTGACCTAAGTTAATTCAGTTTCTTTACATCAGTAGCTCACCTGTCATGCTGCCTATTCCATTTTAGAAAGTGTCCCCTGCCAACTTTCTAATGGAATCTAATGAAATCTGCAATCAGATGCTATAAAATAAGGTCATTTTGAAATGCTGGGCCAGGAAACACTCCACTTGGGCTCACAGCCCATCCTGTGTCCTTTCAGCTGTCATTTCTCTGTTGGTTTCAAGATGGAAATCCACTTGCTTCTAGGCGTCTTTCCTTCCCATCTCATTAGGATTCTACACCATTACAAAACGAAACCACAGCCAGGACAGCCCGAGATGTGGCCAGGAAACACTCAAAACGCCACATTGTTCTGAGTTATTTACTTTCTTCCCATCAAGTCCCCAAACCAAAGCTATCGAATTGATTGCCTCTGACATGAAATGTGACAGAGTGAGAGGCCCAAGTCACATGGACAATCCATGTGGGGGAAATGTGAAAATCTGTCAATGGTAGGTTTCTGCAAGCAATCAGAGGAGCTCTGCATTATAATTTTTTTTTTTTTTTTGCCAAACCTTTAAGCTCAGCATAGTTGAAGCTTCTGGATTTCTCTATTTTTTCCTTCTAAAAACAGCACTGTCATCCAAGTTCACCTGCTTTGCTGGAGAGCTTACTGCAATTTGTAGTTTCTCTTCTCATTTCTCAGATAAAGTTCTAATTTGCAGTTACACATGGTTTTCAAATGTCTACTTTACTGAAAATTTGATTTAATTGTGCCCTTTTATAAAACTATCTAACCTTGGATAATATCCCAGATGAGGAATATTAGGTTGTAGGGAGAAGCAAAAGATAAAAGCTGTAGGACCCTGCCTAGCCTCTGACCTCCAAAACATGCCTCTGGTGTCTTCTGAGCACAAAGGTAGCAGAACAACATGAGAGAAGCTGGTGGCCTTTTTGCTCCTTGCTACTGAGATAGTAGCAAAAACTCTCAAGTCTTTACAAAGTAGAAACTTGCATCGACCTCAAAGTTCAGAGGGTGAATTACTCTCAGAGGTTCCAAACCTGAATTGAAATCTCCCTAATTAAAAATTTAAAAACAAACAGCATTTCTCCTTGCCCTTCATTTTTGTCTGAGTACGGTCCCATCTCTTTCTTTATCCCTCACTATAAAAACATCTCAGTGGAGGAGGTTCACTTCTCTGAGTCCCTTGCTTAGCTCTGGGAACTCTGATCTTGCTCACACAGGCCACGATGACCACAGCCACCTAGCACGTGCTTTTCATGGATCACCTTTCTGGCCACGTTGATACCTTTAACCCCAAGCACCCACTGAAGCCAGTATGAATGCCTGGTTATGTAATTAGACTAGAAATTTGAAGAATTTTTTTTAATATGTTTTTATTGGTGCATTGTAGTCTCACATCACAATGAGTATCAGTTTGGTGTTAACATACATGCACACAGCTCTTGGTGTCCCTCCCCCCCGCCTCCCCCCACATGTAGCACTGAGAATGATGTTGGAAGGGCCATTCCTTATAGCATATTCAAATGTTATGAAAGGAATACAATTTATGGGGAAGATGAGCATGGGTTTAGGCACTGAATTACAGAAGACCAGCTCTGGAAAACTCCCTGCCAAGCCTGGGGCACAACGATGTGCCGTGGCCCCACAGAGATCAAAGAGATGGCAAGTGTGACTTTTTTCTTTGAAATTTACATTTAGCCAAAACTCTACTCACAATGGACTAAACCAATGATGGTATAGCCAAGGTGAAAAGTAATACTGCCATTAAAACCCCATGTTGGAGAAGTGCATTCACTGACTGGGGGAGATTCACGTACAGGTCAGGTTAAGAGTGTCTGCTGTAGGAGGAACAGGCCCTGGCTCTCGGTGGCTCAACACGCTCAAAGTGTATTTCATGCTCAGATGAAATTTGATGCAGCTTGGGAGCTTTCCAACCTGGCTCTCCTCCAAGCAATTAGAAAATGCCTGACGTGGAAATGAGTTTGGCAAGTTCTCCAGATAGGAAAATTGAGCGCATGGCCATCGTGGTGAATGAGGTCCAGAAGTGGCGGGTATGCCGTGCAGGGCTTCCACTGCCAGCAGGATGGGGATTTGGAAGCAGACTAGCCTTGTGGGGAAGCTGTCCTGTGTGCTGCACGGTGCTTGGTGGTGCCCTCGGCCTCCACCCAACAGGTGCCATGGTGCCTGTCCCTCCTGTTAGGACAATCACAGTGTCTTCAATGTTGCCACATATCCCCTGAGGATACAGCATCCTCCGGTGTGGGAACCACTGGTGTACAGCATTATAAGCTGGGAGATGCACTTATAGCTTACTGTCACTGCAGTGGGAAGCCAGTGGGTGATAACAGGCAATGTAATGATCTTACCTGATCTACCTTAACGCTGTGATTCCAGGAGGAAGTGGTACCAGTGGTCCACTCAGGCGATGGCGGCTGTTGTGCTCGGGACAGACCAGATAGGTAGGTGGTGTTATCAGCTAGGTCTGGGACACACGATATTGGTAGAAACAATGGAGCTTGTTTCAAGGGGGCTAAATAATGCAGGCGAAGGAAAGAGGAATAAACAATAAGAAATCTATAATTGTGATATATTCCGGTGGCTCCCAGATACCCATTTTTTGAATTGGACTAAATTGGCTCTATAAAAACATCTAGGGAGCTTGTTAAAATTACAAATTCTTCAGCCTCATACCTGGAAACTCTGATTTATTAGGCTCAGGAGTCTATTTTTAAGCATGTTTCTTCAGTGATTCTAAAAGGAAGTTAGTCTTAGGACTCCCAGCTCGCATCTTGGGGATTTATGTGGGATAGACCCCTGGTGGTAACTATTTATATTATTCATCTGCACAGGAACAGCCTGGGGGGGGGGTCACCTTGGATTTTTCTGAGCTAAGGAACTGAGGGTGTTTTTTATTTTGCTTTTCACATGTCTTTATTTTAAGGTTAATAAGGAACATGGTTATTTCATAATCAGGAGAAGAAAGTACACAGTACAACGGCTAAATCCCGAAAAGAAACAAAGCCTAAAATACAGTACATACAATGTTTGGCATTCTTCTAAATACAGACTCAATGTAGATGAGCACAAAACAGCTGTCTGGGGTGGGGAGTGTATTAAAGAAATTCATGGTATAAGCCTGTTTACTGGAATATTTATTCTAAGAAATTTTTACATTTTTTTGAGAAGTAAACCTTTTTGGAATAAACCACTGAGACAGTGGGGTTGATATCATAACTAACCTACCATAACTAATAAAAATACTATATTCAAAAGTCATTAAAATACTTCTTTCTTCTTCTTTAAAGTGCTTTATAGTTATTCTTTAATGCTTAGAGCAAAGGTCATTTTATGTGAGTTGGAAGTACAAGGTACTTCTTGTCAATCTTTTTTTCTGTTAAATGCATTTTAGGCTACAATTTATCCTCTTTGGCAGTATTTAAAAGTTATGAAGTGTAATGCTTTCAGAGATATTCAAGTCTAAATGATCTACAATAAGCTTCCTCTTTGCCTTGAATTTCACATTGTTTACATTTCCAACTTTATGCAGTCTTATTATTTTTTTTTTTTTGCGGTACCGGGGATTGAACGCAGGGGCGTTCTACCTCTGCGCTACGCCCCCGGCCCTATTTTTTATGCTTTATTTTGAAACCAGGTATCACGAAGTTGAGGAGGGCCTCACTAAGTAGAGAGAGAGAGAAACAGGGAGAGAGAGAGACAGAGAGAGAACGCTCACACACGCGCGCGCATGCGTGAGCTGAGGCTGGCCTCGAACCTGGATCCTCCGGTCTCCGCCTCCCAAAGTACTGGGATTACAAGCGTGCGCCACCACGCCCGGCCAGTCTTATTATTTTTGTTGTTTCCTAGTTGTATTTCATTCAAGTGAGTGAATGTTACCTGTGTGACAGTATATAAATAATATAGTTTATACTAGTATATATTAGTAATATATATCATAGTAATATAATAGTTTATAGTAATGTTCTGACAAAATGTTATGTGTGTATAAAAAAGTGTGCTCTGGTTCATATTTCATAGCTTTATATATAACTAGTAGGTCAAAATAATTAAATAATTTTTAAAATTTTTTAATTTGTTTTAAATGAATACATAAAACATAATTATATTTTAAAGCATACAATGTAAGGTCATTAATTGCATTTTATTTATTCCTGGGGAGAATATTTTTGATGAGAAAGAGCTCATCTAAGGGACATTTACACAGACATTGAAGGCACAGTCTGTGAGCCCTGAAATTCACTGGAGTCAGTGCTGTGTGTCTTTCAGAGAAGTGTCCTCTTCTTGGCGAGGGAGGGATTCCCAGACTGAGGCTTGCTTATTTCCTTTGCACTCCCACTTCACAGGGCAGTGAACTTCCCACTGCACAGTGCATTCCAGCCCTGTGAGTGCTCCTGGTAGTGATGAGCAACCAGAGGGAAGGCATATGCTCCTCTAGGGGGAGCCTACCATTGCTGGTGGCACCTCTCCACATCTCTCTTCTGCTGTGATGATGGGGGATCTCATGCTGAAATACAGATGCCCCAGACACTAGCAAGAGGTCTGAGAACCCACGCCACAGTTTGGAGACCAGGTACTTAGATAGGCACTGAGATTTTCAGCAGACCTGTCCAAGCAATAAACAAACTCCTGTTGTGTCATGGTCACCATAGCATAATCTATCCTGTCCTCAATGAACCTCTATTTTGGAAACCGATGTCTTTACAATGAACTGATGCAGAATTGCCTTGGAGGCCAAATGCACAATCAAGAAATCCACTGGTGGCTTGGGGGCATGTAGAATGGCATGCTGTGGCTCAAGGGCAGCCACTGCTGCTGGCATGGTTGATACGTGTCATAGAAATTAAACAGGCAGCTTCTAATGATACTGAAAGAATGTAAAGGCACTTAGATAACAAATGCCCTGAACTTTGAAATATCTGAAGATCACTATAGACTTCCCCAACCCTGTTTGTCTACGAGATATGAAGCCACCCAACCTCCAGACTCTATTACATAGGATATTTTCAAGGCAAAGGAATACCCTGAGAAAAATTCATTTCCGATTCACCAGAGTGCAGCCTAGGAACTGACATCTTAGCCCTCATTCTTCAACATCAAGGTGGTCTTCACTATTTACAAGATACTGAAATGTTGAATTCATGTTCCAGAGTTAAGAATCCTCAGCATAATGAGAAATGTGCACACATAAATATCCAGTAGAAAAAAATGGAAATTGACCATGGGAATAATCTTTTGAGAATTTTTAATAATATCTTCCATAATATTTTTTTCCACGAGGGCTTTTTCCCAATTCCATTGCTATAAAAGGGCATCCAAAAGAATTACAATTATTACATGGATGATGCTATGAAAAGTTGGCCTGTGAAATTCGTCTGAAAATATGCTTGTTAGTGGGAGGCATGATGCTTAATCTCCTTATCAAGAAACTGGTTCTGCCCGTGGTGACCTGCCACGCCTGCTGGGCTCTCATCCATGGGTACTATCCTGAAACAGCAATGCATCTTGAAATTCCCCTAGGGATGCTCCCAAGAATGGAGTTACGTTAATTAGCCTATCTGAACCTAGTCACCCACCAGTTACTTGAATGTTGTAAATGTGTCTTTGAATATAAAAAACGAAACACCCTGTCCATTCCGTCATCCCTATGTGCGTTGTGAACTCCACAGTACCAAAGTCATCCCACATTGACACTCTAGGATCATTATAGCTGTCTACTGAACAATAGGTGTTATATCCACATGCATTGTCTCTGCTGGGCATTTTTTTGTGGAGGGAAGAGTTTTTCCAAACATGGCCTTGACCTAAGTGGCAGTTTATTGTAGTAGATGTCCCACATCACTTATAGATTTTACATGGGGATATCCTGTATGTTCTGTTTTATAACCTATTCTTTGAATTCATATTATATTCTTATTTCTTATATAAATACATTATATACATCATTACTTGGTCATCCATTACTTTTCTATTTCAGGTACACTCTTTCACACTCACCCCCCAAAATTGAGCTGGCAAATCTTGAGTTGATTGTTGCTTATATCACATTATTCAGCTTTTCATCACTGTCACCAAATACCTCACAAGAACAGCTTAGAGGAGAAATGATTTATAGTGTGTGTGTGTGTGTGTGTGTGTGTGTGTGTGTAACTGGGGGTTAAACCAAGGGGCAGTCTACCTCTGATCTACACCCCCAGCCCTATTTTAATTTTAAGTTTTGAAACAGGGTCATGCTAAATTACTATGCATGGCCTCGAACCTGCAATTCTTCAGTCTCAGCCTCCCAAGTCCTGGGATTACTGGCATGTGGCACTGTGCCCAGTGAGGACAAATTGATTTTGGCTTGAAGATTCAGAGGATTCAGTCCATGGTGAGGCAGAACATCATGGCGGAAGGGCAGGGCAAAGGAAGCCTCTCAGCTCATGGTGGCAGGGAAGCAAACAGACAGAAAGGGGTTAGGTAGAAGATAAACCCTTCCAGGGAATGACCCAGTAACCTACATCCTCCAACTACCTCCCACCTCCATCAGTCCATTCATCATCAACACACCAATCCATCAAATGCATTAATCCAGTGATGAAATCAGAACCTAATGATACAATCATTGTCTAAAAGCCCCACCTCTGACCCTTGCTGAAGTGCGGACCATACTCTCAGCACAACAGCATTTTGGGGGACACTCCAGATTCAAACCACTGCACATCAGTACCATACCTCAAATTGTAGAATTTTAAAAATGTATAAATTAAATCTCCTGTCATCCATCACTTACTAGATCATTATGTTTCAACAAGACACCTAAGATATAAGAAATCACCTCAACTTAGTGGCTTCGACTTCCCTTTCATTCATTTTCTGTATAAGGACAAGTCCTTATATAGAATTTCTGAATTTCATTATTCTAAATTTCCTCAAGATTAATGCAGAGCTGGTCCCTGGCCTTATGTTTGTGATGGTGCATTTGTCTCTGGTCCTATAAAGGAAATGTCTGATTTCAATGCCCAGAAGTGCCTGCTGTACCATGGTGCCACTGTGACATCTCTTCTGCCTGGCTCTTCAGGTGGCCAAATCACAGCGCTACCCTGGGGTGGGGAAGAGACCCAGAAATGCCAGTGGGGAACAAGGAATCCGCAGGATGCTTGGCAGAGGAAGTTGCCTCAGAAAGTCCTTCCATTCAAACCCAGCATGTTAGTCCTTCACAGCAAAGACCCTTTCTGGAAAAGTCATGTTGCTGATCCTGATGACCGAAGGAAGTTCTCTTGACCACACCTGTCACATATATCAAATACCTAAGTTGTTAAAATACTGGTTTAAAGTAACATCTCACTAGTTTTCTATAAACTTCCCTGAAAAACACATTAATTTCAAATCACTCTCTTTTATGATGATGAGACAAAACAACATCAAATGTGATGGTGAATTGCCTTCTGGGGCTGGAAGCATCCCAGAGTGGCCCCACCCACCATGGACTGGCTCCAGGGAAATGCTTGAGTTTTAGAATATAGGATACTACACATCTTCTCTGGCCATCACAAATGACTTTCCACTTCTAGATCCATGATAATAACACAGAATCTCAGCAAAGAATGGCTTAAGATGTAAGCCAGAAGGAAATTAAATTACATTATCTCATAAATGAGGACGGGCCAACGTCCCTACATCTGGGAGGCATTTTGTAAGTTCTGAGATTGCTCTCTGATGTGACTGGCATTCATATTGGTGAAGAACTGTCTTACCAAGAACAGCTCATCCCTGTTTTGTGTTTATTTTCAGTGCCACCTAACACTATGCAAATATCTTTACTAATTTCCCCACCTCTCAAGTTTTAAATAGTGTACAGAAACTTTCTCTGTTCAGTTCCCAAACTTGAAACTTTTGGGGATGCGACTCAGGACTCACTCATGCCCTGAAGCTTAAGGCCAGTGGCCCCTTGCCTCTGGTATGAGTCTTGTTGGTGAGAGCAGCCACATGGAGATTTCTGAAGCCTTTGAGATTGGCCCTGTGACCCTCAAGTGTCCTTCTCCAGGGAGACAGTGCACATCTTCAGTCAGCAAAACCTGAAATATTAACATCCAAGGAGTCTGATTCCTGCAACAACTCCCAAATTTAGAAATCAGGACCAGTGTTGGACTTTCCCTCCTTTATTGTTTGAGTGTTTTTCTACCCTAAGGCAGTTGGGACTCAACCATCCATTTTGATTAGGAAGACTTGGAAAGTTATTGTCAGTGCCTGAGGGAGATTTGTTCTTCTCTTTAAAACCTCATTTCCATTTTGGTTTAAAAATAGAACTGAACCTTGTAAACCTAGCCTCATTTTAGGACTCCATCAAGCCCTGTAAACTGTCAATGTCAGTAGACTTGTTTGTACCTACGGAGATGGTACAAGTTGTGTTGGGTTTTATGTATTTAAGAATCGCTTATTCTGGTTTTGTAAGTTCCACTGTGATTATAGGATTTTCCAGTTGTTTATGAACCTGTTTTATTTTTCAGGATTAAAATGCACCTAGGGTTATTTCTTGAAGCACTGCTAGTTAGAGGTTGTTATGGTTGGATACGGAGTGTCCTCCAGAAAACCTCATGTGTTGACAATGCAGAAATGTTCAGAAGTGAAATATTGAATTGGGGCTCTAACCCCATCAATGGATAAACCCACTGAAGGATTCATAACTTTAATGGATTTATTTTGTGTTCACTATTGGCTTGTGAGGTGTGGCTGGAGGAGCTAGGCCACTGGGGGCACAGCCTTGGGGACTATATCTGGCCCTGGTCTCTTCTCTCTCTCCCTCTCTTTCCCTCCTTCCCTCCCTCCCTCTCTCTGCTTCCTGGCTGCCATGAGATAAATAGCTTACCTCTGCCATGCCCTACCACCCCACCATGAATCAAATCTCTGAAACTATGAGTTAAACTTTTCCTCCTCTAAGTTGTTTTTGTCAGGTATTTTGGACACAGTAAAAAAAAAAGACGTATAACACAATCTCCAAATAAATAGCCAAAAAAAAAGATGTATAACACAATCCCCAAATAAATAGCCAAAGGACACACTAGGAAAAGTTCTGATAATTCCACTGTTAGTCTTAAAATTCAGATTTCCAGAGAGAAGTATTTGAGATGTCAGTCATAGGGGATACATGTAGCTGAAAGCTGGCCAATTGACCCCACACATGTGCATGAACAGTATGCACCACGATGGAAATGATGGAAACATGAGGGCACATCAAGCCTTCTTTTCAGAAAGAAAATTCAAGTTAGAAATAAATCCGTTCCTCTTAGATGGTCACAGAAGCTTAGTGACACTTGTATGACAATGATGGCAGTTGAATGTCCAAAGGAAATAAGGTCGGAAGCCTTTAGTAATGTGCATATTTTGTGTCCTTTTGAGGCATCCATTATTGTGGCCTTGAGGAAAGACATTCATGCCTCTAGGTCCCCTCTGCTGTTTTTCAGAAGAGTTTCATCACTGGAGGAGCACGCTGGGGAAGACAGTTCCAGGTGTGCTCCCGTTGGAATCAAGGAACTCAAGGAAAAATAGAAATATAGGCTCTACTTGGAGGCTATGGGTTGAAACTGGCCCTCCCCATTGTCCAGAGAGGGGGATAACATGACAGAAAATTCCTAAACCATGTTATTTCTGAAAGGAGTTTCTCGGCAACTTGAATTCCAAAATTACAACCAAAACATGAACCAAGACTCTTTGTTCCTTCATGTAACTGAGAGGGGCAAGTTGATTCTGTGTGCTTCCATGGTTTTGCACTCCATTGAGTTGGCACTTTGTGGACTACTTCTATTGGTCAGCACTACAAAATTTAAGCTGTTAAAAACAATACTAAAGTGAATAGCACTTAATGTTCATGAGTAGCAGTTCAATTGACACAAAAAAGCCAGGAGTTTTCTATGCTTTGCATGTGCCTATATATTTTACTTAATAATTGGTAACTGATTCAAATATCAACAAATATCAATGTTTATATATATAACACAATGTATATATATTTAAATTACTTGACACAGTATTCTTTATCTTATAGAGTTGGGATATAGGTAGCTATCTTTTGGTTGTGTGTATATTGTCATAGTTCCTTACTAAAACAGAGAAACATTACAAAGAGGACAAGGAATTTTCATGAATAATTACAGGACCCAACCTGTGCCCAACCATAGGGATATCTCTGGCTGATAACACAGCTCTTCAGTGTCATTCTTTTTGTGTGTCGGTGGTACTAGGGATTGAACGCAGGGGCATTCTACCTCTGAGCTACCCCCCAGCTCTTTTAATTTTTTGTTTTGAAACAGGGTCTCCTTAGTTTGCTGAGTGCCTTGCTAAATTGCTGAGACTGGCCTCAAACCTGGGATCCTCCTGTTTCAGCCTCCTAAGTACTGGGATTATAGGCATGCACCACCACACCTGTCTCCAATGATATTCTTTAAATATAAGTTTAGAATACCTAATTCTATCCAAAATCCCATACCTATCAGTCAGTAATATTTATTCATTTACTTATGCATTTCCCCTATCCACCCATTACTGAGAACCCAGTAGGCCCAAACAATATTCTGGATAGAAATTGTTGAAAGATGCCTGGCACTGTGGAGCACACCTGTAATCCCAAGGACTTGGGAGGCTGAGGCAGGAGGATCTCAGTTTGGAGGCCAGCCTGAGCAAGTTAGCAAGACCCTCTCTCAAAATAAACAGGTTTTTAAAAAGGACTGGGGGCATAGCTCAGTGGTAAAGTGCCCTTGGGTCCACTCCCCAGTACTGAGAGAAGAACTGTTAGTAGAGGGTTGAACAAATCATTTCCATCCTCACAACAGTCCAACCTTTTCTTTTGTTTTTCTCCTATTTTTTTTTTTTTTTGTGGTACCGGGGATTGAACGCAGGGGCGTTCTACCTCCGCGCTACGCCCCTGGCCCTATTTTTTATACTTTATTTTGAAACCGGGTCTCACTAAGTTGCGGAGGGCCTCACTAAGGATATATATATATATATATATATATATATATAGAGAGAGAGAGAGAGAGAGAGAGAGAGAGAGAAAGGGAGAGAGAGAGCGAGAGCTGAGGCTGGCCGCGAACCCGATCCTCCAGTCTCCCAGTCTCCGCCTCCCAAAGTACTGGGATTACAAGCGTGCGCCACCACGCCCGGCCTTGTTTTTCTCCTATATTTATATACTTCGATTGATGCTTTTTAATCATACATCATAGTAAAGTTCAGAGCGATAGGGACATACATGCACACAGTACTTTCCAAATCCTTTAGCTATCTAAAAGTATCATCACTACCAACAACAATAATCTAACATTTTATTTTTTCCTACCAGTTATCCTTGACTTTACAGATATCAATGGAAGCCCAATTATATATGACATTAATATTAACATTTTCAACCACCGGTTTTGTTGTTTGATGCATTGGCTTCTTAAAGTCAATGCACTACAATTTAGTCCCAACAATGCTTAACTGTTTAGTCTTTGAAATTTCTTCAGATAAATAACCATTATACTGTGATGCCTATTAATATGCAAATATTCTTTTTAGTTTATTTTCCTATTATTGAAACACTGCTTTTTTTTTTCCTTATAGACCTGGAAAAATAATCTAGGAAAGAAAGAAAATTGTGTAACTTATCCAATTGCTCACATTTCCTGCAAAAATGCTCCTTTGGCTGCAAAAATTGAGTTTTGGAGCAGAATCCATAATGTCCCCTCCAAGACAGAACAGCCAAACAAAGGGGCGATGTAATGGGAGAAGCTGGTGTTCTCTTCCCCCAACTACACTGTCCTGTTGTGTTTCATTTAAACTTATGTAAATGAAGTGCTTGGCTCTCCTTCAGAGCATGTATTTCCCCCGTTGACTTCTATTAGCAGAAAAGTAGGTCCCAGTGGCCCAGAAGTTGGAGATTTAGAATTCCTTCTGGGAGCCAACTTTACTTTTTCCACTTCCCGTTTCAACATTGTCAAATATTAGTCTTGGCAGGATGTCAGAGGCTGCCAGGAGCTTCTGGGCTCTTTGATGGCTGTCCCAGTGAAGGGGGAGACATACACTCTGCCTTTCTCTCTAAGGAAGGTCAGATAGATCAAACTGACTTCTGCAATTGTGCCAGGCATGAATGATGTGCAGCACTGTGGCCAACACAATTGTGGTGTGCTGATGGCTGAGGCCTGGGGATTGTGGCATGTGGGAGGTCTGCAGCGCTTACTGTAGGAGCAGTGTCCTTGGGGCTTGTCCCCTGGCCAATTTATAACTCTGAGTTGTATTGTATTTTTTCTCTTAACTCTACCAACTTTCGCAACTTATTTTTGCTCAACAGAGACCAATTCTCACAGCAATCTGGTCCAAATCTAATCAGGAAGCCATTGTTCACTGTCTTACAAAGTCAAATAGAACTTGGTATTTCATCTAAAATGGGTTTCTCTGCTTCTTTCTATCAGCCCAGATAGAACTGAGGTATGTTCAGAAATATGTGAGTTTATCGTGCTCAAACAAATGCAGGTGTTTAAAAGCTTTTTTCTTAAAAAAAAAAGATTCAAAGAAATGGGGACTCACGTGCACTCCTGATGGAGCTGTAAGTTGATGTAATCATTCTAGAAGATAACGTGACCTTTTCAAGCAAAAAGGCTTTGAACAGATTCCATACCCTCTCTTCTGGAAATTTTATTTCAGGAAGGCATGGTAGCTGCAGTTTTTTTTTTCCTTTTCCTTCATATATTGCCAGTTTGGGGTGTCTTGGGACTATTGTTTCCTCCTCGGGTAATGAACCTTTTCTTGGGGATATGTATAACTGAATGCCAGGACGTGTCCTTGTGGACCAGTCCTCCCTGAGTGTCAGGGAGGGACACGGCAGGGAAACAACACTGCGATGTCCCCTTCGCTGCAGCTGCAGAACAGTTAACCCTGTTCTCACACACATTCTGCTTCTGGTGCAGGAGGAATAATTGGGAACACGCTGAAATTTTCAGTTCTTATTATCTTGTCCAATGTGAAGCCTTAAGCGAAAATGTAGAATCCTGTTTTGCTTCTGATGTGAAAATTGTCCTTGAAACTATTTTGTGAATCAGAGAAACTGAGACCTCAAAAAATGTTCCTCTATCCTGTGAATTATTGAAATATGACCAGCAACCTGAAAGGCCACAACTCTGTCTTACATCATCTGTGTCTTGTTTTAAACTAGACATTGACACTTCTTTTTTTCTGAAAGGATCAAATACGATTGAATTTTGTCTGTTACATCACAAAAGAAGCTCGGTGGCACCCTTCTCTTTTCCCTTCTGGTTAGAAATAAAACTAACCCACGGCCGGGCGTGGTGGCACATGCTTGTAATCCCAGTACTTGGGAGGCAGAGACCGGAGGATCCGGGTTCGCTGCCAGCCTCAGCTACTTAGTGAGGCCCTCCACAGCTTAGTGAGACCCAGTTTCAAAATAAAGTAAAAAAATAGGGCCTGGGGTGTAGCTCAGAGGTAGAATGCCCCTGGGTTCAATCCCCGGTACCACACACACACAAAAAAGAAGAAGTATAACTAACCCACAACCCTGTTGGATTCTACAATTAAATTGAAAGAGTAGGGTCTTTTTTATTTTTATTTATTTATATTTGTCTGTTTGTTTGTTTCTTTATTTATTTGTGGTACTGGGGATTGAGCCCAGAGGCATTCTATCTCCAAGCTACATCCCCAAACCTATTTTACTTCTTATTTTGAAACAAGGTCTCACTAAGTTACTGAGGACCATGCTATGCTGCTTCAGACCTATGATCCTCCTGTCTCTGCCTCCTTAGTACTAGGATTACAGTTGTGCGCCCCCACACCCAGCTTCAGAGACTTAAAAAAATTTATAGTAATAATATCCTAAGGAAATAACTAAAAATCTTTATTTTAAATGTGTGCTCAGGAATGCTTTTGAATGTTACTGGGACAGCTGCGAAGACCAACAAGAACCTTGAAGGCCACAGAAGAATGGTTGACAGTTTGGGTGGTTTAAACATTTCATGACATACATAGATGGAGAAAATGTGTCATATTTTCCAGTACTAAAGGAAATGTGTTTTATGAAAAACAAAACAATAAACCAGGACTTGAAACTCTAAACATAACTACAGGCTTAAAAACTGACATATGTATTGCTGGTTGCATTGAATGGCAAGACTGAGTTACTTGGGTTTTTTTTCTTTATATTATTCTGAATTTTCTATTTTTCTACCATAAGTGTGGTATATTGATAATTCAAAAGTATTAAAATACATTGCAAAACCCAACAAAATACTTATAATTACCTTAACACTTAACATATAGTATACTAAAACTCTACTTAATTTTAGCACTATTTCCATACTTGAAAAGGGTCAACGTGTAGATAAAAGTTGATTTATTTGACACTGTGACTTCTGTCTTTCCCTATAATACCCTGCCTTCCTGTAAAAGGGACTATCGGTGAGAATCTAGATTATTCTCATCAGTTTTTCTTTTCTTTTTTCTCTTCTTATCAATATCTAAGAAATCCTCACTGCTTAAAAACAAGTGCTGTTTTTCAAAGTGTCATTTGTTGTGTATTTATTTTAATGTTGACATCATTAGAAAATTTAATGTATCGATTGATGACTGGAAAACTATATAGAATTTATGGACCAAACTGTGGACTCAATGAACTCTAACCATCAGTGGTAATGCCCTAGACTTGTACAGAACTGAATAAATGGCAGAGTAAACCTAACCTCTGGAGTAATTTATTAGCGCTACCAAGAACTCTGCGCCACATGTCAAATCAGAAATTGCTTGTGTGTGAGGAGATGGCTCTGTCTATACATAGCACCATTGCTCAGGGCCAACAATCCACTTACTTGCGTGTACTAAATTGCTATTTTCCCCTTACTTTTCATGCTGGCATTCCCCAGAGCTGAGGTTCATTTCCAGAAGCAGCATCTCACAGGCACTTCTCAGCGTTCTGCCCATTGGCCTTCAGAGCTGTGATGTCACTGTCCTCAGGGAGGTAGTTCCCACGTTCACTGCT
Source organism: Glis glis (assembly GCA_004027185.1). Lineage (NCBI taxonomy): Eukaryota > Metazoa > Chordata > Mammalia > Rodentia > Gliridae > Glis > Glis glis. The sequence goes on along the minus strand of PVJS01000554.1, from coordinate 29,676 downwards.
TCTAGAAGCACAGATTTCTCTTGTCAAAAGTCTCTGTTGAGAAAAACAAAGTCTATGTTGAATGTCCCATAGTCATCTCATGAGTGCAAATTAAAACAACTCCTTGTCCAGAGATGCCAAGTTTTGAGGGGGTCCGCCTGGAGGGGTGCATATGCTGGTACCCCTTCCCCAGACGTGTCCTGTTCAAAAACAAGGGATGTGGAGCAAAACAAGTCCTGAAAACAGCAGGGATCAAGCAAGACAAGTCTTAGGAAAGGCACACATAGGTAGAAAACCATGGGAGATTGAGTTAGGAAACAGTGGGGCTCGCAAGTGCTCCTAGATTTAAGATTAGGAGATATCGGACTTCAGAAACGAGGCTTTCCTTAAATATCAACACCGATCATGTTGGTATGAATAACACTCACATTCTCCTCTGCAAATGGTTACAGTGTATAGAATAGACCCCAGATTTTTAGCTGCTCAGCATTCCTTGTCAGTGGTGAAAGGATGTTCGGCAGAAATACTGCAACATTAGGCTTACGAATGTGCACAGGTGGACTAATTTACCAGCTCCAACAGAAGTTACTACACTGGGGGACAAATTCTTTTAAAATACAAGGTTTGTGGGAAAGTTCATCTCAGCTCAGGGCTGTAAGAGGCTACACTTTTAGCTCAGAAAGAGACAATAGGAAGTGTTTATTGTTTTTTTTTATGAAGATCTTCACAATTTACGGATCTACATTCTTCCATATTCCCAATCTGCTAAAAAATGAAGAGTGAGAACAAAATGACCAACCAAATTTGTTCTTTGGATTGTCACGTCAGTCTGGATACATCAGTAAATCAGTCATACCTTGGGCCCATGGGGCCCCTGAAAATGAACATGGACCCGGGAAGGAGAACCATAGAAGAGGGAAGAAACAAGTGTAGAGTTTGCAAAGGAAAATAGGCAGAGCAGCCAGGTGCTAAGGTGGTACACACCTGTAATCCCAGTACTTAGGAGGCTGAGACAGGAGGATCGCAGGTTTGAGGCCAGCCTCGGCAACTTAGTGAGACCTTGTCTCAAAAAAAAAAAAAAAAGCTGGGGATGTAGCTTGGAGTTAGAATGCCCCTTGGTTTAATCCCTACTACCAAAAAACAAACAAAAAGAAAGAAAGAAAGAAAAGAAAAAGGAAATAGGCAGAGCAAGAAAATCTGCTGTTGGAGCTTCTCGGAAAGCCCGAACTTCAGAGAGCTTGTCTGTGACGGGTTCTCTGTAAGTTACAGTATGAAGGAGATCAGTGAGAGAAGAGGTCTGAGCAGACCACTCCCAGCTGCATGAAAAGCAAGAGATGTGGTAGACATCACTGTGGTAGGCTGAAAAGGTTGTATCAGACATAAAAACATCCTAATCCTTAGATCCTGCAACAACACTTTCTCTGCTGAGAAGGAGCACTATAGATGTGATTAGGTTAAGTAACTTGGGATGGAAAGATCACCCCAAAGGCCCATTAGATCTTTTACAAAAGGAAAGAATTCTTAGGGAGTAAAGTCAGCTTTGTTCTGAAGGTAGTTTCTGTTTCATCAATAGCAAAAGCAGGATCCATAATGGCTTCTTGTTAAATTAAGTAGAATGGGACTCCAAAGCAGCAGGTGGGCCAAGAGACAAGCAATTACTGCTCCCAAGTAGCGAAGATGACAAGTTCTTGGCTACCATGTTCTCCCACTAAAGCCTTCTACTTTTCCTCTCATTAAAAAGGCCTGGCTTTCTTCTTTATTAGGGCATATCTAGAGCATCTTTGTGATTGAAATGAATAAAAATGTGTCCTCTGCCTTTGCTTCCCTGCAGAGCAGACCTAGAGATGCCTGTGGCACTTTCAGCAAGAGGGACCAGTGGCTCTCAAAAAGCTAGATAGAATGGGACGTAGAAGGGACTTAGAAAGGAAGAAGAAGAAATCTTTAGATGGACAAAGAAGGTGACCTAACTGAGGGAGTTGGGAGGGGAGTGGAGGGAAACACACTATAGCACATGATGTACATACACAAACCTATAAGACTCAATCATTATCTGGAGCATGAAAGGGAGGGAAGGGGGAGGGAATAGGATGGGATTGGAGGGAGGGATAAATGTGCAATGTGTGCATGTATGATGTTCATACCCTGACATATATCAAAATGTATAATTATAATTTACAATGCACCAATAAATGAACATAAAAAGTTAAAAAAAAGCAATGGCTGATAACAGCCTGGACAGCGAGATTAAGCACTCAAACTCCTTCACTCTACATTTCCTAGACTCCAAGTTTTCTCCATGTTTATTGAGGGAAGGTTTCAGGAGGCGAAGGCTTGACCCTCGCTACATTTCTTTAGTGGGCTTCTGGTTTGCTGTGGCTCACTTGCCCCACTAAGTAAGAACTGAGATGTTCTCCACAAACTCCTTCCATTCCCCTCTGAGAACCAGAAGCTTAACTTCCCAATCTTTAAAGAAATGAGACCTGAAGCCAGGCGTGGTGATGCACACTTGTGATCCCAGTACTTGGGAGGCTGAGACAAGAGGATCTCAGGAGAGTAGCCTCAGCAACTTAGCAAGACTCTCAGCAACCTAGTGAGACCCTGTTTCAAAGCAAAAAAGGTCTAAGGGATGTGGCTTGTAGGTAGAACACCACGGGTTCAATCCCAGTACAAAAGGAAAGAAGGAAGGAAGGAAGGAAGGAAGGAAGGAAGGAAGGAAGGAAGGGAGGGAGGGAGGAAGGGAAAGGAAGGAATGAAAGAGAGAGAAAGAAAGAAAGAAGAAAGAAAGAAAGAAAGAAAGAAAGAAAGAAAGAAAGAAAGAAAGAAAGAAAAAGTCCCGAGACAAGTACAGAATATGGTCTACCCAGGTGTTGCCTTAACACCAACCTCTTTATGTCCTGAGTGAATTTCCCTCACCTTGTGGGCAAGCAGCCAAGATTGTTGTCCTTCCCAGTTCGACTGAGCAAGAAGGAGGCCACTGGGCAGAAACCCAGACCCAGCAACCTGTCTGTGACCCCACTTGAGTGTACTTCCTCACATGAGAAGGATGATATTCTCCGCTTGCCTCTTCTTTCCAGCCCATCCTTCCCGCCTGGAGGTGTAATGATAGCCCTCATCGTTCTCATATTACCAGCACACCTCTAATTCAATTGTTGAAATGTCCCCTTCAATGAAGAGCAGAAGCTTTTGTTCAGAAGATTGATATTGGCAAGTCAATAAACAGTTAACTCGATTTCTGAAATGGCCTGCCTAGAAGGAAGCATTTACATTTCTGTCTGTCGATTTTTCCCTCCGTAGAATGTAAACAATAATTAGAGCAACATAGGGCGTCTCTCCAGAGACAACTCACTCACAGATTGTGTAAGTAATGACATGAACCCACATACTGAAGCCACCTCTGCCTGCTTACCACAGAGAGGAAAAAACAACCTCATTAAGAAGCCCCTATGTGTATCTTGGGAAAAATTTTGACCAACAAATTGCTAAGGCTCGTGCTTCTTGTATTAAGAGGCAGTGGTTATGGGGATTGTTTAAATGAGTTACTTCATATAAAGCCTCAGAACCATGCCTGGAACATGGTAAGTGCATGTGAGACGTGCTGGGTTAAGGAAGGGTGGAGACATTTCCGCTGGAAGAATACAGACTTATTGGAGGCCTAATGTACCCAAAACATAGGGGTCCAGTAAGACCAGGTGCGAAGCCAAGTTCAAGGAGAGACTTTCTCCAATTCATTAGGATCCCCACTATTATAATATATCCCAGTTCCACGCCCACCATGGCCATGGGAGAGTAAGCGCAGTGGCAGAGGTCCCTGGTGCTTCCCTTTCCCCTGGGACAATTCAGATCCACGTCACCACCTGCAGGATGGAGCACACCTGTGGGACTGGCTCCCTTCTGGGTAACTGTGGAAGGATTATTGATATCCTAAAGTAACTAACTATAATAAGAGACCAGAAAGGATTGGTGAGAAATTCATTTTCCACAGGTCTGTGCAGCCAAAGGTGTTCTGCCATGAGTAGCCTGGAGGCCAAGGAGATAGCCAGGGATTTCACAAATATTCCAACTGAATCTTGGAGTCTCCTTATATTTTTTCCATTTTTTTATTGGTGCATTGTAATCATACATCTTGATGCAGTTCAGGGTGGTAGAGGCATACATGCATACATCGCTCATTTATCCCTCCCCCAGTTCCCACTCCATTCCCTCCCCCTACCCTCCTTCCTGTGCTCAGCACACTGATTGACTTTGATAAGTTCGTGTATGTGCATCATGCTCATTAGGGTGTTTCCCTCTCCCCCCACCATCTCCCTCAGTTAGGTCGCCTTCTTTACTCATCTATGGTTTCTCCTTCTTTGTCTAGAGTCTCTCCAATATCCCATTTTCTCCCTAGCTTCCACATATTAGGGAGAAAATCTGACTTTTCACTTTTTGTGACTGACTAATCTCACTTAGCATAATGTTCTTATATTCCATCCATTTCCCTGCAAATAACATAATTTTGTTCTTCTTTATGGCTGAGTAAAATTCCATTGTGTACATATCCCATAGTTTTGTAATCCATTCATCTGTTGATGGACATCTTGGCTGGCTCCATAGTTTAGCAATTGTGAATTGTGAAGCTATAAACATAGATACACATGTATTAGTCTGGTAATTTGGTGTCTATTCTTTTGGTAGATACCCAGAAGTGTATTGCTGTGTCATATGGTAGGTTCATTCCCATTCTTCTGAGGATCCTCCACACTATTTTCCAAAGTAGTTGCACTAGTTTGCAATCATACGAACAGTGCATTAGAGTTCCTATTTCTCCACATCCTCACCAGCATTTGTTGTTGTTTGTGTTTTTAATGATTGCCATTCTAATTGGGGTTAGGTGACATTTCAGGGTAGTTTTGATTTGCATCTCAATTGTTAATGATGTTGAACATTTTTTCATACATTTATTGACCATTTGTATTTCTTCTTTTGTGAAGTGTCTATTTAGTTCACTTGCCCATTTTTTGATTAGGTTATTTGGTTTTTTAGTGGTGAGTTTCTTGAGTTCTCTGTATATTCTAGATATTAGACCTCTATCAGAGGAGTATCCAGCAAAAATCTTCTCCCATTCTGTCGTCTCTCTGTTGAGGTTCTTGATAGTTTCCTTTGATGCACAGAAGCTCTTCAGCTTAATGCAATTCCACGTATTGATCCTTGTTTTAATTTCTTGTGCTTCTGGGGTCTTGTTGAGGAAGTTTTGACCTGTCCCTATATGTTGAAGAGTTGGACCTATGCCCTCTTCAAGTAGCTTCAAGGTTCAACATATGAAAAATCCATGAGCTGGGCGTGGTGGCGCACGCTTGTAATCCCAGTACTTGGGAGGCGGAGACCGGAGGATCCGGGTTCACGGCCAGCCTCAGCTACTTAGTGAGGCCCTCCGCAACTTTGTGAGACCCGGTTTCAGAATAAAGTATAAAAAATAGGGCCGGGGGTGTAGATGGGAGGTAGAATGCCCCTGGGTTCCATCCCTGGTACCGCAGAAAAAAAAAAAAAAAAGAAAAACAATCCATGATTCATGCAATTCACCGCATAAACAGAACTAAAGACAAAAATCATATGATCATTTCAATAGATGCTGAAAAATCATTCGACAAAATACAGCACCCATTCATGCTAAAAACGCTGCAGAGAACCGGAATAGAAGGAACATACCTCAACATCATGAAGGCAATAAACAAAAGGCCCACAGCCAACATCATATTGAATGGGGAAAAACTACTAGAGTTCCCCTTATAAAGAGGAACAAGACAAGGATGTCTGCTTTCACCACTCCTTTTCAATATAGTACTAGAGACTCTAGCCAGAGCAATAAGGAAAGAGAAGGAAATCAAAGGAGTAGAAATAGGAAAAGAAGAACTGAAACTACCTCTATTTGCAGATGACATGATATTATACTTAGAATACCCAACAAACTCAACCAAAAGGCTTATAGAACTGATGAACAAATTCAGCAAATTGTCTGGATACAAAATCAATCTTAAAAAATCAGAAGCTTTTCTATATGCCAACATAAATCCACTGAAAAAGAAATCCAGAAAACATTTCCACTCATGATATCCCCCAAAACAATAAAATACTTAGGTACCTAACCAAGAATGTAAAAGACCTCTACAAGGAAAATTAGAAAACATTGAAAAAAGAAATTGAAGAAGATCTTAGAAGATGGAAAGACCTCCCATGCTCTTGGATAGGCAGAATAGATATCATCAATATGGTCATTCTTCCAAAAGTGATCTACAGATTCAATGCAATACCCATTAAGTTACCAATGTCATTCTTCCTAGACATAGAAAAATCAGTTTTTAAATTCATTTGGAACAACAAAAAACCCAGAATAGTGAAAGTAGTTCTCAGCAACAAGAACCATGCAGGAAGCATCACAATACCTGACTTCAACTATACTACAAAGCCATAGTAATAAAAACAGCATGGTATTGGCACAAAAACAGACACATAGACCAATGGAGCAGAATAGAAGTCTCAGAAACAAATCTGTGCACTTACAGCCAATTGATTTTTGACAAAGGAGCCAAAAACATACACTGGAAAAAGATTGCCTCTTCAACAAATGGTGTTGGCAAAACTGATTAACCACATGCAGAATAATGGAAATAAACCCCACTTTCTCACCCTGCACAAGAGTCAATTCAAGGTTGATCAAAGACCTGTAAATTAGACTGGAGACCTTGCAGCTACTTGAAGAGGGCGTAGGTCCTCATATTTTAGTATCAGTGTCTATATGAAAAGTAATGTTTGCAGAAATGAAAGTACATTGTTTTCTCTCCTTTTGCAATGTTAGGTAATTATTTTTAATGCATTACAACATCCCTGGAATACTCATAGATCTGAACAAATAGCTTATCTTTTATCATACATTTTTATTCAAACAGCCCTTCACTTTCAGGGTGTCATAAAAATGAAAACTGGGCTTCATACTCACAAATTTTAGAATCAGTGTTTTTAGTCTTAACCTGCTGATTCAGGAAGATGACTCTCAGAACTCCTTGGATCTATTTTCATTAATACTTTTCACAGAAATGGAGACACCTCCTCTTTCATGAAGATTGCATATGTTAATCTGAAATAGAGCATAATTCTTACAAGCATAGAAAGGAGGAAATGGGAGAAAATGAATAACTTTATAATCTAATTCTTTGCCTCTGGGAAGAATGAGCTGGCCAGCTCTCTCGTGAGGCTTTGTGGGCACTACAATACACCTACAGGATCGCTGGCTAGCTCTCTTGTGAGGCTTGGTGGGCACTGCAGTACACCTATTGGACCCAACTCCACTCCCTGTTCTTTCTCCTGCTTCCACAAAAACCTATCCTATTGTCTAAAATCTCCACTCACAGAGTCACCTTTGGGATTAAGATCCAATTTTCAGATAACCTCTCCTAAATAAAACCAGGTAGGTTACTTATGATTGTTAAAACATCAGCACAAATATGTGTTGAGTGTTTACTAGGTTCTAGACACTTGGGATACCTCCATGAACACATCAGTTGAAAATACCTGTTCCTGGGGGGGACATTTAGAAAGGGACAGGTAAGGGCAGTCAGGGTGAGGCAGAAGAGCATGGAATAGCATTAAATATGAGGTTGAGTGTTGGACTTATCAAGGGTCTCCTCATCTAAAAAAAACTCAGGTGATGATGATAATGCTTATGTCAAAGGGTTGTGGATATACCATAGTTCCATGATCCACTCATCTCTTGACAGACACCTATGCTGGTTCCCTAATTTGTCTATTGTGAATTGTGCTGCTATAAACATGGATATGCATGTATCCCTGTAATATTCTGATGGAACAAAATTATCTCATTTGTGGAAAAATGGGTGGAACTAGAAAATATTATGCTAAGCAAGATTAGCTTGTCCCAGAAAGTGTAGGGTCATGTGTTTCCACTCATGTGTGTAAACTAGAGAGAAATTGGGAAACAAAAGGGACTTTAGATAAATAAGAAGAAATACTAGTAGAATAGTGTGAAAGGGGGTTTGGGGAGGGAGGTGGGGTGGTGAAAGGTGAGACAATGAAAGAAACAGTTCAAATAATGCTATATTCATATATGAAGTTATCAATACCAATTTCAATATTAAGTACAGGTAGGAGGAGAGAGATGGATAGAAACTGGAGGGAAACAACCAAGTGCTGTGTGCATGTATGTTTTGATCACTCTGAACCTCATTATGATGTATAATTTCAATGCACCAATAAAGAAATTAATTGATTCCTTGGAGAGCAAAAAACAAGCTATGGAAAGGTGTAATGAGTAAAAATGTGAGAAGCACTAATAAAAGTGTCTGACCTAATAATTAAGCCTTGCACTTGATAAGTATGATTAGGATTTGGGGGAAGGGGGAGATCTTGACCCAAGATGCAAAGCCACTGGCAATTGAAAGTAGCTGACTGAGTAATGTACACAGAGCAGAAGCAGGTGGTCCACAAAAAGGAAGATGGAACAGAAGAGAGACAGCATCACAGGACCCACAGCATGAAAGGGAAAACCAAGTCAGGACTCTGCCACAGGCTCCTGCATAGTATGGTGGTATGAGAGTTTGTACAAGGCAGGACAAAGCAATGATGCCCCAAAGAGCAGAGGATGCACTGAGGTGTACTCCTGCCCAGGGTCATTACAGATGACCCTCAACATCAGTCACTGTGCTGCTGATGGTCAGACTCTTAATTCACAGGACGGCATCAACTCAAATGATGGTCAGAGCTTTTACTTGTGATATATCAAAATCTAACGTCATGGAGAGTCAGAAGTCTCCAAAAAATATAAGCCCAAGCCCTCACCTCCAGACTCATGGCATGTGACTTTACTTGGGAAAAGGGCTTTGGAGATGTAATTAAGTTAAAGACCTTGAGACAAGAATATCCTGGGTTAACCAGGCTGACGCCAAATTCAGTGATCATTGTCCTTATATAAAAGACAGAAAAGAGGAAAAAGGAGACACAGGGAGAAAACCACGTGTAAACAGAGGCAGAGGTTGGGTGATGCATCAAGGTCAGGAATGCCTGGAATCACCAGAAGCCAGAAAAGAAAAGGAAGGATTCCTCCCAAGAAACTGGAGAGATCACAGCTCTGCGGACATCTCGATTCTAGACTACTGGTGTCCTGAAGTGTGGGCGAAAACCTTTCCGTTGTTTTAGCCTGCTGATTTGTGGTATTTGTTATGTCAATCCCAGGAGATGTGTACAGACACTCCCCATCATAGGGCTTACAGCTGTATAAACCCATCACAAGTCAGAAATACTGTAAGCTGAAAATTCCCTTAATACACCTAACATACCAAACATCAGGGCTTAGCATGTCCTACCAACAACCTGTTCAGGACACGTACATTAGCCTACAGTTGGGCAAAACCATCTAACATACACCTTAACTAACAAGTGTGTTCTGAGTGCCCTTGCCTGTATTTCTGGAGAACTTTCAACATATCAGTAAAACTCATAAAATCTTCCCCAGACAAGTGGTATCTATAGGCTGAAGCAAACTGAGAATGTGGGATCTGTTTTGTTCTGCTAATAAGCCATCGATCCAACTCTGGGGACTAGAGCAGGCATCATCTTCAAGCATCCACGAGTGACGTCTCACACTACCTATCACTTTCAGAATTGTCGATTTTACCACAGTTACCTGCAGCGAAAGAGCTTTTCAGAACCAAAGCCTGACATGACAAGAATGAGGCTTGCTATTGTCAGATCAAAACAGAGTGGTCTCAAGAAGCAGGAGTCAAGTGTGGGGACATTTCTGTCTCCTCCCTGCTTCTCGTTGGATCTCACTGGTGCAAAGTGGGCATGTATCAGAACTGACCTGCACTGAATTGAAACAACGTTGACCAAGGGATTGAAAGAGACTTCAGATTAATGATGCCCAGTTCCTTACAAGGAATTCCGACTTGCCATCCCCTCAAAAAGGCAGGTTTGTAACACTCTTCTGGCTGCAGCATCTGTTGAAAGGAAACCACATGAAAAGATCTAAGAAGAAACTGCAGACTCTGATATCTGTAAAATGGCCTTTACTTAATAATGGTGGAGTTGAGTAAGGTATAAGAGTTGTCCTATATAAATTGTCATATTGCTGAAATTGTCATCTTGCCTCGCTGCACTCTATCAGCCAACAGTGTCATAGGATGGGAGAGAGAAATAAACCTGCAGGATTGAAGAGAAAGGGCGCCCTGAAGGAATCACGGTGCTAAATGCTTTTAAGCTGTCCATCACTGACAGGCACCCTTTGGTATATTAAAAAAAAAGAACTCGAGAGAAATCCACTTGGGTTTTTTATTTAGTAATGTGGCCGTGGAGGATAATCAGGACAGATGGCTCAGTCGACCACACAACTGCAACTGTCTTCATGCAAACTTTCTGAAAAACTGCAAATGCCATCAAAGTAAATTGTTGCCAATAAAATCCCAATTGGGGTCCCAAGTTCAGTAAAGATTCAGCCGAATAGCCCAGGCTTTCCACATTGATAGAACAACCCAGCAATTGATGTTCATAGAGATGTTACACAGAAAAAAAAGGGAAATAACTTTATTCGATACAGAATAATTGGTTGAAGAAGTCAGAAAAATATTTACTGTGGTTCATAAAGATTTCCACTTGGTGTGGAAAAAGTTGAGAGAGCCCTTAAAAGAATGTGCCAGCTGTTCTAAAAACACTGTGACCCGGACTTTTTTTTTTTTTTGCCCAGTAATGTCAAATAACTAAGGGTTTCCTTATTTTCATAGACAAGAAAATGTTATTTATGGTAATTGAAAGCATAAATAGGTGATATATGAAACATGATTTCATTAGGCACAGGCTTGAAAACATTCTTGCTGGCTTGGAAAACGTTTGCCTCCAAAGTATGCGTGCTCTGTGCATGTTGATGAGCAGGAACCTGAAAAGATGATGTTTATGAAATGCCCATGCAGCCATTGGATTATTAAAACGTGAAGCACCAGCCACTGCGCAGAGGGACGTGTGTGCTTCCTCAGGCTTTCCCAGCACCATGCTGATAGGAAAGCTCTAACATCTGGAGTTTTTCAAAAGTCTAATATTGCAAACCTGGGGTCTCTCTTCCCAGTTTTACAACAGGAAGGAGGAAGGAGCAGGCAGGCAAGCAGTCCCCAGGCAGCACCGCTCCCGTTTGCTTTATGAATTCCTTTCGCTTTGTGGGTCTCTAACCGTGTTCAAATGAGTCCTGTTCCAATTGATGACTCGAGAGCTTTTAATTAAGCAAAGATGCAGGTCCCTACCTCTGAATAATTTAATGTAACTATACCCTGGAGGGCGACGCTTACTTAAGTAAACAAGACTATGTGAACTGGAACACCCTTTCCAAATGTCACGCAACAGAGAAAATCATAATTAAAAGAACGCTTGCTTCACACAGCCTAAGCGTACAGTTGGATTCCTCTCAAGGATGCCTCACACAAAGCAAGGGGAGCACAAATAGTCCAAAGTGGGTAATGTTCATGAAACCAAAAGCCATAGTCTGAAAGGAAATAAGAGGCCATTGTAGCAAAGAGTTCACTGTTTACGTGATGGTGAATGGCTCCATGGGGTGGACAGGTAGTGGACTGTGATGTGTCCGTTTAGTTCATAAATTCAGTCTTCATTATGGGGACTTTTGCCAATTTGTACATTAAAAATAATGCTCTCATATATAAAACCAAGTTAAATCCAAGATCGTCCACTCATATTGCCTTGGGCAAGCTTCTTTACCTCCCTGAATCTCAATTTTCTCATTTATTCAATGGAATTATTAACCACCCTTAGAAAACAGGAATGGGAATAAAATTAGCAGAGTATTTTATGAAATTACATATTGCCAGTATTATTTTAAAAGTCCATTAAAATCACTGTTTAAAATCAAGTATATGCAGCAGTCAAAATCTTTAAGAACTTTGTTTCCATAGCTAAATTACATATTTACCAAGAAGACTTAGGAAAATAATGGTTTCATAGAATAATTAAGTATAAATCAGGCTAAAAGTTACCTTGAAAAGAAAGGAAGTCACATGGAAACAATCTAATTTAAACTGTCATAGAGTTGTATCTTTTATAAAGCTGTCCAAGCATTCAAACATACTTAGTATGCTGACACATTATTTCTCCTCCAAGTTCCAGTTTATTAAACCTTGATCAATCTTCCACATTGTGCCAAGATTTGTGCATTGGATTTCATACTCATTAAATTTATTTGTTTGCTCATCACAAAGTTTTTAGGATATAATCAATTTAATACTTAATATGAGAAAATAGTGCCATGGAATCTGTATACGCAAGTGCACCAGCTCTAACCTGAATTCCCAGACTGCCTGCTTGCCCATGAATTTCAGACCTTCCAGTCCCCAAAATCACATGAGTCAAACCCAGAAAACAAATCCCTCTGCATAGAGATGGATATATGTTATATAATATAGATATATCTATAACTCTACTCCATATCTACAATATATCTACTCCATAGATAACAGATCTGTACATATATACATAGATACAGAGAGATGATGCAGAGGTAGATAGAAATAGATGCTATAGATGGATAGATAAATGATAAATGATAGAGAGATGAGGGAGAAAGAGATCCAGGCATGGTGGTGCACACCTATAATCCCAGTACTTGGGAGGCTGAGACAGGACAATCCAGGATTTGAGGCCAGCCTCCACAACTTATTGAGACCCTCAGCTTAGCACGATCCTGTTTTATTTTTTTTTTCAGGATTTAGCAGGTCTGTTTATTCACCAGTGAGGCTCAGAAGGCAAAGTCCTGGGTCTGAGCACCCAAGTTCAGGGGATACACGCTTTTGTTATTGCTAACAATTATGACCTGATTTGAAAATAAAAGACCCTACCTATCACGCTCATACACTATTTCTTAAACAGAACATAAAAATTATGTCGCCTGGTCATTTACGTTTAAAAATTAGCAATGCCTTGTTCTGAGATTTACTTTAAGAGTGAGCTACTAATAAACACAATATATTCATAAGGGTTTTTTTTTGCGATACTGGGGATTGAACCCAGGGGCATTCTATCTCTGAGCTACATCCCCAGCCCTATTTTTTGTTCTATTCATAAGTTTTAGATCATTTCCTTCACCTTCTGTGTTTTCTGCAGTATTCCATACAGTTTGTTTGCACAATCCTGTTTTAAAATAAAAAAATAAAAAGGGCTGGGGGTTTAGCTCAGAGATGGAATGGAATGGAAAGGAAAGGAAAGGAAAGGAAAGGAAAGGAAAGGAAAGGAAAGGAAAGGAAAAGAAAGGGAGAGGGAAAGAGAAAGGGAAGGGGAAGGAAGGAAGGAAGGAAGGAAGGAAGGAAGGAAGGAAGGAAGGGAGAGGGGGAGGGAGGGAAGATTGAAGGAGAGAGATAAAGAAATTCTATTGGTTCTGTTTCCTGTAGAACCCTAATTAATCAGCAGTACATAGTTTTTAGCTTTTCTCTACCCTGTCTTGGCCCAATAAATAAATCCTCTGCAGGCAGAAATATGCCCAAATACTCTAAATACAATCTTCTGCTCCCATGGTCTTGGGTCCTCCTAGACTGCCCTGGTCTCCACTGGGAACCAAAAGTACGAATCCATGGGCTTTTCTTGAAGGTTGTTGTCATGAGGTGAAGAACTGTACCTCTCATCTGCTTAAGGGTTTCAGAAAATTACCTCCATTTATGTGAGACTTAAATGTTCCTGTTTCCTTTCCTTCTAATTCCCTCGAGGCCTCTGTGTCACCGTTCATTCACTCTCTCTCTTCATTCCCTGCAGATGTGAGAGGAGCAATTTCAAATTAGACTCCGCTGAGGAAATTGAAACACAGAAAATTTAAGTATTCCATGGAGACCCTGGTGTGAGTCACCCAGGCTCCAGGCCTGCCTTTAGACTGGAGAATAGAAGGTGTTAACTAAAACCAACCCTCTCGTTAGCTCTGGTTCCTAGTGCAAACTGAAAGACATGTTCTAAGATGCACATATTTGTCTCTGTCATCCAAAATTCTGCCAGAGAGGCAAATGAATCTTGTGCATCTTTAACTTTTTTTTTTTATAATTTGAACACCTCTTGGTAAAATAAATAGGTGGTGGGCACATTGAAACTCACCAAGAGGAAATTACTAAGAAATTATTTTCAGAAAGCAATTTAACTTAATGGTCTAATTAAAAGCCCACAAAACTTGAATTTATCCAAAACACTAACGGAGGACTAATGAGGATTAAAAACAAAAACCTTAGGATTAGACATTGCCAGGCACTATTAAATGCTTCTAGGAACTGACAGGTTATACATCATAATATTTGCTTGTCTTCATCTATAAACTCAATAGCAATTCATCTGAATGTCTGGAGGAAACCGCACTTGATCCAGCACTCCCTCTCCTCTCCCCAGGGAACGGATGACTCACAGGGTACACTGACCTCCTGATTCTTCCACACAATTTAAGTCCCAGGTGCTGGCCCTGCCGGGACGGTCCCTTCCTGCTATTCTTCTATGACAAAATGAGACTTCATCATTTTAAGTCAGCCTTCTTATGAAAAATAAATAGATCAATCTATGTCTTCTTTCACTTTTGATTTACAAACACTAAATATAATTGTGACCCACCTGGAGCCATTGCCAATTACCTCATTGGCCATATCCGATCGAAGTTTGATGTCCTGTGACCGGTATCCCCTCAGTCCCTTCTGCCCTCCCCATCCATCCTGCGGCTGGTAACCAGCTGCTCTTTGCTTCTCTGAGATCAACTTTTTTCAATTCTACATATGCGTGAGATCATGCAGTATTTGTTTTTGTGCCTGGTTTATTTCACTTAGTTTAAGGTTTTCTAGGGCCATCTGTGCTGTTGCAAACGATGGGGTTCTCTGCTGCCTTAAGGCTGAATAGTATTCTGCACATACATGTGTGTTTTCTTTATTCATTATAGGACATAATGACCATAGATAATAATACATTTCATGCTTGAAAATTGCTAGACTTTAAGTGTTCTCATAAAAAATAAGTCTGGGAAAAATACACACGTTAATTAGCTTGATTCAGCCATTCCATAATGTATATACATTTCAAAACATCATGCCAGACACCGTAAGTATATAAAGTTTTATTTGCCAATGAAAAGTTAAAAATAATAAAACAGACTTTCAAAGATATGTATAAAAGACAGAAATTTCACCAGAACAAACTCATCTGGAAGCCTTCTCCAGTCCAACTGGCAGCCCCTTCTCTGTACTGAGTCAGAATCTTGAAGACATAATAGTGCGGTGGTGGCCACTCCTTCTGGACAGACACACTTCTCTTCTCCCATTACCTGCTTCTGGCAGAGGTGGCAGCTGACCCACAGCTGAGACCCTCTTTGGGAATTGTCTTTACCCAAAGAGAGTAACAACAACCCCGGCCCCTAACAACTCATTGATGTGGGATATAAGTGTCCAGCCACCTCCCTGGGCTGTGAGCCCTCCCAGTTCCCAGTCCCAGAACCCCTGCAGGGTCTTCTGAGCCTCTGCTACAGGTGCATTCAGCTGTGCTTCAGTGGTGTTCCCAAGAACAGTCCCCAGGAAGTCCCCAAGACACAAGTCAGGGTCTCAACATCTGTTTGCAGGAGGTCTAACCTTTGACAGAGCACGAAGCCTTTTGCTTTTGCTCACGACCCCTTTCCAATCAGTAAGTCATGTTGGCTCTCTGTATTGGACAGGGTTCACTAGATTAACAGAATTCACAGAATGAGTATATTTGAAAAATGGATTTATCAGATGGGCTTACAGTTTGAAGCAATGTAGTCCCAAGTTCTGACTGCACGTGGAGAGTCAGAGGAACCAGTAGCTGGCTGAGCGGTCTAAGAGATGGAGTCTTAGGATTGGAGCAACCACTAATTCAGTCCCAGTCCAAAATGTAAAGATCAGGAAGCTCTTCGGAGAAACGATGGTGAAGTTTCAGTTCGAAGGGCTGGAGGCCGACGATCTCAGGCGAAAGCAGATGCGTTTTCTTCGGAAAGAGTCGCGCGCGCGCTCTACGCGGCTTCTCCCTCTTTTATCTAAGTCCACACCTATCAGAATCCTGCCGCCTACATTCAGGGCAGGACTTTCTGTTTAATCTGCTGTTACACACTCAAAGTCACATGATCTTGGGTGTGTCATTATCAGGTCAAGTTGACAAACTAGATTGACTATCACACTCTTTATTTAAAATCCAGTCCAAATCCTGTCAATCTCATTGCTTGCTTTGGAACCTCAAGCTCCCAGCCTTCACAGACTCGTGTGAAGTCTATCTTTATTGCTACCATGCTGAGCTATATTCCCCAAAGCAGCCAGTGAGGTACCTTGAAACATAGTCAGGATGTCTCACCTCCCTCAAAACCCTCCTTTCAATTCTCCTCCCCCTCAGGGCAAAAGTGACGGCCTCCAGCCCCCACAGCACCTACCCTCTCCCACCCTGGCCCTGATTCCATGGTCCCTCACCAGCAGAGCTGGCTCTCTGAGTGCCTAGGAGGTTCACAGTGTTCTTCCACCCCAAGACTTCTGCCTTTTGCTCTGTGTAGAGGTTCGTCCCACTGTCTCACCCACTACCTTCCTCCTTTAGATCTCAATTCAGATGCCACCTCCTCTGGCCCTGTCGGACCTGTCAAGCCACCCTACCCCGACATGCCCCTTCCATGTCTGTTTCTCCTCTTTGGTGCTTAACTGATACTCAAAGTATTGTAGATTTCCTTGTGCATCTCAATTGTTTTCTACTCCCCTTTGGAATGGGAGCCCTTGCAGAAAGGAAATGTGTCCCCCTCACCCCTGCATCCCCGGAACTGCCATGGTGCTGACATGGAACAGGAGCTCTGCATACATGTGTCAAAACAAAGGTGGCAGGAAACCAAGAACTGGGCGTAATTACCACGGTTCAGCAACTGAACATAGAAGGCAGTCACCATGCAAACCCTCCCCTAGGGCCTCAGCAGAAGGGCTCATTTCAGCAGGGACATGTCTTAGAGTTCACTTGTCAATGTGCTGAACTCGAGAGGGAGGAAAGAAGCACTTTCCCACCACTAGGGGAGCTCTCCTCCGCTGTGGCTTGTTCTTCCAGAAGAGGCTGGTGTGGGGAATTAACACACTATAGCACATGATGTACATACACAAACCTATAAGACTCAATCACTATCCGGAGCATGAAGGGGAGGGAAGGGGATGGGATTGGAGGGAGGGCTGAATGTGCAATGTGTGCATGTATGATGTTCATACCCTGACATATATCAAAATGTATAATTACAATGCACCAATAAATGAACATAAAAAAAGAAATTCAGGCTAATAGCAAAGCTTTAGAATTATATCTTCTCAATCTATTGATTTGTTTATCATTTTATAACTACAAAATGAACCTCAGTATCACCCAGGAAAGCTTTGACCATAAATTCTTGTTGGCTGGCTACCCTGCCACTTTGGCGTTGTATAGGATAGCTCTTCCCCGGACCATATCTTCAGTCTTTCACTATCCCATTCATCAATGTTTCTTTTTATTTGACTTTTTAATCTGATCTGTGATCTTGATCTTTTAAGTGGAGACCATGATCTTTGTTACAGTTTTAATAATCTGTTTGAGTTTATTTTCACATCTTATTTAGTCCTTTCTATTTCCTCCTCTTTATAGTCTGCTCATTTTCCTTCTTGATTTGTTTAGATTGTGCCTCATGCCTATCATTTTTATGGTAACTGCAAGTGATTTTCACATATTATTGCTATTTAAAATTGATCCATATCTTTGGGTCATTTCCCTTATGATTTACATGCAATTGTTAGAATGGAGGAAGAATTAATGAGGGAAACACTTCCACTGAAGTTATGTACATATTATCAATGCCAATCTCGGTATCCTGTGCAGGGAAGGGGAGGGATTGGGGAGGGAGCCAGGGGGAGAGCTCACCAAGTGCTTTGTGCATGTATGTCCCTATCACTCTAAACTACATTATGATGTGGGATTACAATGCACCAATCAAAGCATATTATAAAAAGAAAAAATTTAAAAATATTGCATCTAGAGTCCTGTGTGAATTAGTCTGTAATTTTCTTTTTGTGTAATAACCTGTGGATTTTGCTACTAAGCTTGTACTGGTTTCACAAAATTAGTTGTCCTTTTTCTATTCTGTGGCAGAGTGTGTATAAGGGTAAAGTCATTTCTTCTTAATCATTTGTTGTAATTCTGTGGCAAAGCTATCTGAGTCTTCTTCTATTTCTGAATAGATTTAAATAAAAATTCAAGATAAGGGCTATTCAGGTTTTCTACTTTCCTCATACAGTTTTCTAAATTGTATTTTTCTAGAAAATTATCTATTTTATTTAAATTTTCCAATTTCCTGGCATGCTCTTTGAGAAAAGAAATGTGTGTCTGTATTTGGTTGGTGAAAAGTTTTATATTTGGCCATCAGGCCATTTTTGTTGATTATGTTATTTAAGTTTTTTTATAATTTTGATGAGTTTTTTTGGTCTGCTTTTCTATCAGTTAATGAAATAGCTGCATTAAAATAGCCTCAGAAATCAGTGAGTTTCTCCATTTCTTTGTGTCGTGATGTCAATTTTTTTCTCTTTGTTTTGAAGTCATGTTATTAGGTGCATAAATATTCAGGATTTAAATCTTTCTGGGAATAAGCTCATTAATGTTCTGAGGGATCCCTCTGCATTTCTACCTGTACTTTACTGCAAAGCCTGCTTTTTCTGATACTAACATAGCTTTAGCAACCACATTTTGTTCTTTTGCCAGTCTTTCTGGATTCCTCATACTTTACATATTTGTTTGTTTATTTATTTACTTACTTTTGTGGTACTAGGTATTGAACCCAGGGACATTCTACCTCTGAGCTATACCCCCAGCCCTATTTTTTTTTTTTTTTTGGAAACAGGGTTTTGCTAAGTTGCTGAAGCTGGCCTCGAATCTGCAATCCTCTTGTCTCAGCCTCCCAAGTACTGGGATTATATGTGTACCTGGCTCCTTTGTCAAGAGCAAAAGGTCAAGTTTGCTGTTACTCAGTTTCATTTCCTTTGTCTTTATTAGAGCATTTAGTTTGTTAATTTACAGTGTAATGCCTTATTGCAAGTCTATCATTTTTACCACTTCCTTTCTATTTGATCAACATTTTCTTTGGCATTAGCCCTCCCCTCCTCCTTTACTAAATTGATTTCTTGATGGCTGCATTATTTATTCTTCTATTTTTCCTTGTTATGTCGGATGCCATATTCTCTTACTGTCTCTAGCAGATTGCCTTGTTGGGTCTAATTTTACAGCCCTTCCTGGATTCTCACCCACTGCCATTTCTCTTCTTGACCCCACCATTCCTTCAGTGAAATAATTACAAATAATTCCCTGCCTCTCGATGTTTTAAGTACTTTTATCATCTGATTAGAAATGTTTAAAGAGTTTGAACCTAATGTTTCCAATATGGCATAGGTTTTCATGTTTTCTTTTTATTTGGTTTTTCATTCAGGCGAGTGACTTGTTTAGCCAAAAGAATGAAATGGAGATGATGGTGTGCCCGTAGCAATCCTAGTCTTAGGAGACTTTGCAAATCTCTTATACCCTCTCATGAAACAAGCAGGTTGTCACTAGTGTTCTGTACCAAGAAAGATGAGTACCATATGGAACAGAATATCATGATAAACCCCTAAATACGAAATTAGCAGAGTCATGTGGCCACCACCATGACCTACAGCAAAGCTAGTCTAGCTCAGACAAACTCTGACACACAATGAAAAGAAGTGACTGCTATTCAAGCCATGGAGCATAGGGGGATGTTTGTTACTTAGCAATAGTTAACTGATACACTGATTTGAGAAATCTCCCTAGAGATTGCAACACTCATCCTCAATTTATGAAACCCTAGTACTAATTCACAGTACAAAGAAATCCTTTAACTTCTTGTACCCCTTCACATTTGTTATTTTTGTGTATCTTGAACGTGTATTATTTAAACCCCAGAAAAGGCTATGATTAGAAATATTATTTAACACACTCACTGTATATGCAGATTACTCATATACTCCCCACTCACCGCTCTGGCCTTCATATTTTAACCAATTCCATTCTGCCCACAGTTCTGCTGGTTAACAATGCTCTTCCTTCTTTCCCCCAAATGTCAGCGCTTCATCTTCTCCTGACAGTTGTCTCTGCTAGGAATAGAATTCCACGCTGGCAATTGTTTTAAATTGGCACCATGAAAATAGCCATTGTCTTCTGGGTTGATGTTCTCTGTTGTTCTGGGTCATCAGTATAGGTGTTGTTTCCTTAAAGGTAGTATTTTTTCACTTCTTATTGGTTTTTCAGATTTCTATCTTTATTTTTTGGCTCTATCTGTTTTGCTAATTTGCATTCAGTCTTTTCTCTGCATCTTCCTCTGGGACTCCAGTTTAATAAATATCAGTTCTTCTAATTGGTGTTCTCTGTATCTTTTCCATTTCTTCATGATTTTTAATCCTTTGGCCACTCTGTGTTTAAATTGGGATTCTTTTCTGACCCACTTTCTTGTTCATGAATGCTCTTCAGATGTGGCTAATTTTCTGTTAAATCCATCCTTAATTCAGTGAGTTATACTTTGTAGCTCTAGGGTTTCCATTTTATTCTTTATTAAAATTGCAATGTCACTTGTTTGTTTCTACCTATATGTTAAAGTCTTAAGTATTTTTATCTTCTGATCACAGAAAAGGTTAGTTGAAAGTTGGAACCTGGCATTTTCAGTATCTCACAGGTTTTCATGTTTTCTCTTTCTTTTGGTTTTCACTCATGTGGTTTTCTCTTTGAGTTCCAGATCATATTTCTGTTTTGTTTTCTGTTTTTGCCAAGCATTCTATTTATAATTTTTCATATAAAAAGTGAAAGCCTCAGATCATGCCATTTTCCTCAGGGGACTGTTTTTATTGACATTTTATAGGCGCCTGAGCACACTAGCCATGTCAGGTCACCTTTATTCAATTTCAGAAAGTGACGGTTGGTTTTCGGAGTACCAAAGTGACTTAGCGTGGGACTGTGTTCTCTGCACAACTAGTTTCCTAGTGTGATACCTTTCACATTCCCACCAAGGACACCAGAGATTTACAAAGGCCCCTCCTCTGTGGACCCCCACTCCAGCTCTTGTTCTCCTGAACTGGCAGTGAGCCACTCTACCCCCCAGCCTTGTACTCATGAATGGCAAATGACCAGGGCAAGGCAGCCCCAGGTACCAAGACACTTCAGAGTGCGCCTGATTTTCAGCAAACAATGACTTGTTCAGTCTCCTTTGCAATCTAGTATGTTTTTATGGTTTATTTATTACTTATTTTATATTTTGTCAGTGGTCCTTATTGGGAAATTTCGTCCGAATTCTTAGTTCACCTTTCTGAAGACAGAAATTTCCCTCTTTTATTCTTGAATCCATGAATGTGGGTTTCTACAGATACAATGCAATTGAAATTTGAAAGTTGTCATCATCTAATCCTTCCTGATATACCACACCAATTCTAGTCTTTGGAGGATTTACTATTAAGCAGGATGCTTGTGTTCTTTCTCCATATTTTTTATATATACATAGAAACATTCACGAGCAGACATGCATGCACATACACACACACTAACACACTCACACACACACTCACACACCACCAAGAACTCAACTCTCCACACTGATATGTAACTTGGTCTTTTCACACAATAATTTAAATGTTTGATTTTCTTATTCACTTTTGATATTTTGCATATTAATATCAATAATTATGCATCTTTTTTACATTATATTATTCCAGGTATGTATTTACTAAAATGTATTACTTATTCTCTTTTTGTTGGATACCCAATAGTTTATATGATTTAAGTTTTTCTATGTTAAATAATGTTGCCATTAGTTCCCTCAAATATAAA
The DNA here is from genome assembly GCA_004027185.1 of Glis glis. NCBI lineage: Eukaryota > Metazoa > Chordata > Mammalia > Rodentia > Gliridae > Glis > Glis glis. The sequence goes on along the minus strand of PVJS01000554.1, from coordinate 7,827 downwards.
TGTCTATATACTTGTGCAATTTTATCTTAGGATAGATTCCATGAAGCATTTACGCTGGGCCAAAGTGTATAGAATTCAACATTTTAAATTAAAAATCCATTAAATGTTCCAAATCATCTTAAATATGTCTGGAAAAACTTGGTTCCCAGTTTTGTGAAGAAATGATATGAAATTTTACTTCTAACTTCAGTTTATGTTGAATTGTGTCAGTCTTCTTGAAATAAGACACCTTATAAGACTATATAATCTCACATAAAATAAGCCTGAACTTCCTAAATTGTAATACTCATTTGTACCAAGTTTGCAAAGCTTTATTGAAATTTGGCTATTAAATGTTCTTTTTGGTGTTGTCAATCAATTGTCTTTGCAAACCGTTCAAAAGGCACAGGCTTTGTAATGGTTTCAACAAACGGGTTTAGAGTTCACTGAAAGACATCATTTGAAAGATTATTAAACAGGACAGAGGTTGCTTCCAGTTTGTAATGTGTGGCCATAATTGGCTTTAAAGGTCACACATGGCTCCAGCAAGACTATGGCAATGACATCAGTTTCTATGATAGCAACATTTCTAAGTATTTCCATTGCTTTCGCCTTAGCTCACCTTTCTCTCAAAATGCAATTTCTTTCTCGCTTATTTAAAAAGCCATATTTATCTGGAAGAAATGTGTTGGTTGTTTTCATATTTAAAAACTACCCACAGCTGCCAGTTCTGAGGCTCCTCCCCTTGTCCCACCGGACCTTCTTTCCATAGCAGAGAAGAGCACCTGTTCTTGGACCATCCAACTTTCTCCAGGTGTTTGGAATTCCCAGAGAGGAGCCCTCCATCTAGCACATGGGACTTTGCTGTGCTCTAGGAAATCAGGATGTGGGTATCAGGGAAATATCAATGCAAGCTCACCGAGAAAGAGAGTTTTGGCATTTTATACCATGAAAAGATTAACAAGCCCCAGGCAATATAAAATTGAAACTTTTTATAAAGAATTGGCAGAAACTCTTTTTCTCCCCTGGAGATATGTTATATCTTTAATGTAGTAGATGTCAAGACCCAACAATCCCTCTAATGATCAGCAAAAATCCATTCCCTCTGGGCCGACTGCTGTGTGGAGCTCAGCTGGAAGAGGAAAGCAAAGACAGAATCCCATTAGGACAACCTTGCTCACAGCAACGGACACCAGCCTGAGGTCAAGGTCAAATGTCTGGCCGGGCCTGGTGGCGCACGCTTGTAATCCCAGTACTTGGGAGGCTGAGACCAGAGGATCCGGGTTCGCGGCCAGCCTCAGCTACTTAGTGAGGTCCTCCGCAACTTCGTGAGACCCGATTTCAAAATAAAGGATAAAAAAATAGGGCTTGGAATGTAACTCGGAGGTAGAACGCCCCTGGGTTCAATCCCCGGTACCGCAAAAAAAAAAAAAAAGCCAATGTCTTCTTTGAATGGTTAACATCCCATGGCAGAGAACTCAGAAATGCGGCCCATTCTTATCCAGCTTTGGTACTCAGACAAGAGCACACACCTGAAGTGGAGATTGGTTGCATGCTTATCCTATGACATCACCATTATTCATATTATTTACAAATAATAGAAATTACAAGCTAACTTTCTCTTTTTGATAACTGATATTATAAAAAATTTATAATATCCGAATTTGAACATTTCTTGATGTGTGGAAGATCAACAGATTCAACCAATAATTTTAAATAACAATCATGTTACGATTAAAAATAATGTGCGTTTATTATGTATAAATGAAAGAAACATCTCTGGGATTCATACCCTTTTGTCAAAGGAAGGAGAGCCACACAGAGGCCCAGACACAAGCAGACTAGCTTCAGAAGGCATAGTGATTTGGGTGGGAAGATGTGTTGTTGAGCCAGGGGAGCTGTCAGAGTAGAAATAAAGAATGGAAGTTTCTGGGTGAAAGAAGGTCAGGGGAGGAGGCCGCGCTGTGATGAGCACCTGCTCTCAGAAGTGCTGTTTGAGGTTGAGGTGGTGGATGACTAGCTGTTGGGGGCAGAATAAAGTGTCCACAGTCTGAATCCCTAGACCTGTGACTATGCCACGTGACATGGCAAAGGCACCTTGCAGGTGTGATTAAGGGCAGGGAACTTGAGGTGGGGAGACCATCTTGGATCACCCAGGTGGGCCAAAGTGAATCCCATGGTCCTTAAAAACAGGGAGCCTGTCCCAGTCTTGATCATAGAGATGCAATGACATCCATGAAAGTGAAGGACACACCGCACCCAGGAGATGTGGGCGGCCTCTGGGAGCTGGGAAAGGCAAGGACACAAATGCGCCCCGGAGGGGAGAGCAGCTGGGTGGGCACTTAGCTTTAGCCCAGAGAGACACGCACAGGACCTTGGACCTTGAAACTGTAAAATAATAAATTCATGTTGCTTTGAGGCACCTAGTTGCGGTAATTTGTTCGGACAGCAGTAACCCACACATTGGTTAAGGAAAACAGATGAACCTGGTAAGGAGGAATCAGAGAGCAACTGCAGTCCTGGCTGCATTCCCACACTGAGCTGAGCCAGCAGTCTGCAGTGATGTGCGCATGTGTGTGCAGGCACATGTGTGTGCTACAAGGCGGGCATGCTGCATCAGTGCCAGCCCTCAGCTTCTCAACATAGAAAGCAAAAGGACTTCTGCTGCACACCCACCCTCTACATTCACCATAAGCGGGGACATTCTGGGGAGAGAACTCTGCGAAACATTTTGCACTCCAGTCAAGATGACACCTTCAATTCCACCACCCACCCATTGCCAACTGAGAACCCATGCACATCTCTCTAGACCATAATTAATTTTCAGATAGAGAAAAGAACAAAGTCATGCTACAGACTAATGGGATGCCACTATTACAGGTACAACCAAAACCACACTAACGCTTCTCCCTGAAGAGGATATGCTCATCTCCTGTTTACGGATTTATGGAGTATTGTGCACAGGCAGCAGAAAGAAGATGGACTACCTAGCTGGTACTGTGGGTGGATTGACTCAGGGTGTAGGCACAAGCCAAGAGCAGTTGGCAACACACCAGGCACTCTCTCCAGCATGGCCTTGAAAACCAGCGGAGAGGGAGATCCTTCCAATGGGCAGAGCACTGTGTGTAGAGAGAAGTGACCATAGGGTAGAATATACACAGATCAGTGGGTGGCAGTGAATGTCCTGACAACCTGACCAGCTGACCAGAAATCCAGAACACAGAAGACTGGATGATGGGACCAGGGAAGTCTTGGTTTAGGGACATGCAAGAGTGAGTGGGTGTAAAACGTGGTCATCTGTGCCACATGGGAGAATCCACCACAGAAGATGTACTAAGAAACCCAGTAGGCAAAAGGACTCTGCCAGGTGACATCAACTAGTCATTGCCATTGGCTAACATCATAATAGATTTCTCTAGACTATGGCATAGTGACTGATCTTTGAATCCCAGTACTGCACATCATATCTTGCACATATTAGACACCAGACATGATGAATGTCTTCTACTTCACCATCCTCCTTTGGATTGTTTTTGGTTTTTCATTTTCTTCTACCTTCTACTAAGAAATAAGAGGGGGAAAAAACGAATACCTGAAAAATCAGTGTGCAGTATACAAATCATTTTCACATCCAAGGCTAAAGGGATTTGTCTTCGAAACAGTGTGACAAGACAAAGCTTGGCTGAGCTTTCTATGACTCCCCTGCATGGACATTGAGTCCACAGAAATGACAAGTGCCGGGCATGCTTGGTGACAATAAGGTAACTAAATGCCTAATTTTTCCACACACCATAAACAATGTTCAGGGACTCGGAGATTCTGAAACTGTGGAATAATAAATTCATATTTATGTTTTAACGGGAAGAAAACCTCCATCTTTTTTGAGATGATAATTGCATCAACTGAGTTTGACAGCCTAGGGCTATTTTTCTGTTCTGCAGACAAGGTCTTTCTTACAGTAAGATATAAATAACACACTTTTTTTTTAGATTCAGTAAGCCCACATGTACTATAAATTTATAGTTGTATTCCATCTGTGAGGACAATAAGTGCATCTTGTTGAAAAATATAAAAAACTGAATTTCTTAAACTCTATAAACCTAGTCTTTTATTAAAAATAAATAGTGAATTCTTTCAGTCTAGATGTAGTCAATTTTACCTTGAAAATCTATTCAAAAATACATTTGAAATTTAGTTTGCATTTTAGCTTAATAGACAAGAAAACTCCCTTTAATCATAATAATATTGTGGTATGAACAACAAAATTACCCGTTCATATGTATTTATATAGACTGGGAACTTTCAAGTATCGGGAGGTCGGATGAAGCACAGATTTTGAGTAGCTCTATTCGGCATTTACAATGATGTGCCTCGTGTTGTATGAACACACTGAGGTACAGCTGTTCATTTTCTAATTATCAGTAAAGTTGGATGTCTCGTGATATGTTGATTTACCATTTGTCTGTAATCCACTGTTTCTTCTTTGGGACTGTTATCACTTTTCTGTTGGGTCTCTGGTCTCGCCCTCCTTGTTGGTGCTTGGTGTTGCCTGGGTTAATTCCTTCTGTGAGACTTCATGAAGGCACTCCCCCATCTGACACCGGCCTTTAACTCTGCCTAGCCTGTGCTTTACTGTTTCCTTTCTCATGTAATGAAATAGGAGTCAACTGATATTATGTTATTACTTTTGGATTTCATTTTTTCAGAGCAAAATATAAGGCCTTCTACTACTGAGTAGTAGAAGCAGTATATAATTCTTCTACTGAGTAAAGGAGATTAAAAACAAACAAACAAAAATGCCTCAACATGTTGCATCACAAACAAATACAAACAATTAAATCAACTGAACTGTCCCAGAGGAATCAAGTTTTTCATTTCTTAGACTGGTGTATCCTGATTTTATTATGACAGTTTGGGGTGTTTTTATTTCTAGTGGAAAGGCATGAGATAGTGGAGTTAAGCTCTGCAAATATGGTAGCTGCTAAGCAAGTGTTTCTATTTAAATCTTAATTGAAAAATGTATGCAAATTAGACAAAATTAACAAGAGTGCCTCTGGCACTAGTGACATTTCAAATGCTCAACAGCCACACGTTGCTAGTGGCCTCCGTGCTAGACAGCCAGATATAGAATAGTCCTGTCATTACAGGACTATAATTGGGCAGCTCTGAGTTAGATCTTGGATGCCAGAGGCTGGCTGTTTTAGCCAATATCTCAGCCACCATGCTTTGATACTTGTGAGATGCCAGGTAAGTTACTAAAACTCTCTGTGCCTCAGTTTCCTATCTGAAAAATCAGGTGCCTAACAGAACTATGTCATTAGGGAGTTGAATGGATTAAATGAGTTAATACATGCAGTCAGAACCGTGCCTGGAACATAGTAGGGACTCAATAAATACTAGTTAGCATAACAATAACTATACTTAATATATACTTAATATTATTTTAATCTGTATTAATGGCTCCATTGATTTCTATTCTTCCAGAAGAGTTAGAGGTATAGAATTATCACAGTTACCAAGAACCTTTTTCTCAAGCCATCCTCAAATTAAAATGATATCCATTGATGAAGCTATGTTGATTATGAGGAAGTCACGTCCTGAACAGGTGAACACATGGTTCCACATCAGTGAATTATACCTAGTCAATCAAGGTCTTTAGTGTGCACTGGTGTAATCCATTTAAAAGCAGTTATAATTTGCAGAAATTCTATTTGTGTATTTGCCTTCTTCATACAATACTGTTTAATTTTGACAGAAATAAATAGACAATGTGGCTATTTTCATTCATATTGAAAAGAAATAGGAAATAACACTTGGATGGTAACTTAAATTAGCCAAGACCCAAATTATCCAAGATAGCTGTTAAGTGACAGAACCCAGCCAACACTGCCTCTACCAAAGGTCATGGTGACAAGAAATACAATTCCTCTGTGAAGGTCTATAATATGAGTATAAAAATTTTTCATTGTTTTAATAGAGAAGAAAATGGCATAAGTGCTGGAATTCCAACTAATAATTTACAATGGCAGCTGAACTCCAGAGAAATGATCATCCAGTAAAACAACTTCCACCAAACAGAAGTTAAGATAGGGAGAAGCAACAGCACTCAGCTCATGGTAATGAAGCCAGATGAAAGATGATGGCTGGCACAGTGTCTCAGAGCAACAGCCTTGGATGTTAGAAATAAAGATCAAGAAAAGGAAGAGGAAGAGACAAAGAGATACAGACGAGGAGAAATGAGGAGAAAGAGGGAAATGAATAATCAGGGCACTTCTTTTTTTGCAGCACTGGGGATTGAACCCAGTGGCATTCTACCTCCGAGCTACACCCCCAGCCCTACTTTTTATTCTTTATTTTGAAACAGGGTCTCACTAAGTTGCAGAGAGCCTCACTAAGTAGCTGAGGCTGGCCATGAATCCGGATCCTCTGCTCTCAGCCTCCCAAGTACTGGGATTACAAGTGTGCGCCACCACGCCCAGCTCAAGGCATTTCTTGGAAACATTGTTTTCAGGTTTTATTCTTTAAAATGAACTTCTAGTCATGCGAGTGTCCATTGCCTGTGATCCTCACAAAAACCCTGTAAGCTAATCAAAACAGGGTTTCCATTTCATAAGTGAATATATTAGTCCAATTCCCATTACTGTAGTAAAATATTTGAGGCTGGGAGCATATAAAGAAAAGAGGTTTATATAGTTCACAGCTCTGGGATGAATGTCCAAATAGCACAGTATGGCTCTGGCAAGAGACCCCTTGCCTACATCACCCATGGCTGATGGCACCACAGTGACAGGATGGTGTGGAGAGGGAGTTGTCACTATCAGGTGGTGAGATAGGAAACCAGTAAGCAGGGAGGGGCCAGTGAGGACCTCCCAGTAGGCTCCACCTCTTAAAGGCCCACTGCCTCTCCACACTGTCACATTGAAGTCCAAGCTCCCAACACACAAACTCCTGAGAGACAGACTCTAACCATGTCCAAACCATAGCAGTGAATAGACTGTCGAAGAAGTTAACCCATCAGTGTCTGTCTACAACCAACCACTGTGGCACTAAAATTCAGATATTTCTCACATTGGCAGCAGAAGCAAAAGTTTTCCAGTAAAAAAGAAAGTTGCTTCTATCTCTTAATGGTAATTAACTGCCAGCTATGGGTTTAGTTTACTGGTTGAGTTATATGTGATGTTTTCAATAACGATTTAATGAAACCTTCTAACAACCAGGTCTTGGGCTTGACATAGGGATGTAGTGGTGAGTGAGGTGGGCACATACGCTGTTGTTGTGGGTCTTAAACACTGCAGGGGCAACAGGCACAGACCAAGAGAAGCTCTATGTGATGAGGGAAGATTCAACAGGGGCAACCAATGGGAGAAGGAGATTCTTGCCCAAGGAAGCCCTATTTAAACCACCAGGTGAAGGAGCAGTTTGGGGGAAGGAAGGGTTTTAGGGGGTGGACAAAGAAAGAAAATATGATAGATTGTATTATCTACTTATGTAATATTGGGTTTGATTTCAGGTGTGGTCATATGATTTGATTTAGCCAACGAATGGAAGTGACATGCGTTACCTTGGGGCAGAAGCTATAGGAGTGTATTGGACAGGGTTCTCTAGATTAACAGAATACACAGAATGAGTATATTTGAAAAAAGGGATTTATCAGATGGGCTTACAGTTTGAAGCAATGTAGTCCCAGGTTCTGATTGCACATGGAGAGTCAGAGGAACCAGTAGCTGGTCGAACGGTCTAAGAGCTAGAGTCTTAGGATCGGAGCAACCACTAATTCAGTCCCAGTCCAAGACGTGAAGATCAGGAAGCTCTTCAGAGAAACGATGGTGGAGTTTCAGTTCCAAGAGC